>BJBW01000500.1:14072-212055 GCA_004320125.1 Scolopax mira | reverse complement strand
GGGGGGGAGGAGGCTGCGGGATGCTTGGAGGGTCCCAAAGGATGCAGTGCGTCCTTCAGGACCCCCCGGAGCATCCCGTAGCCCCTCCTGGATTTATTTTAATCTCTACAGGTTTCAGGGTGGTTTGGTGGGTTTTCTTGGCAATTTTTTTAGACTTTTTTTAGCCCCCCCCCCCCCCCCCCCCCCCCATTCTGAAACATTCACCCACATCTGCGTGAGACACAATCGCGACCCGATACCGAAACCTACCCCCCAACCCCCCGTTATAACTCGGTATCTCAATTCCTCAGGTTTCCACATCGAACACAGGGTTGGTTTTTTCCCACCCCCCCCTCCCTTTCCCCAGCTGCCTGGGTGCACCCCCCCCCCTTTTATGTTTTTTTTGCTTGGGGAAGCAGCAATCTCAGGGGATTTGGGGTTTTTCCAGCCTTTTTTTTGGTTTGTTTTTTTTCAGCCTTTCACACCCCTTTCTCCAGAGCTGGAAATGCCCCTTGGTGGCTCCATGGACCCCATCCCTTGGGGGGGTGGGGGTCCAGAGGGGGCTCCATCCAGCTCCTGCTGCTGTTGGGATCCAGCCCAGTTCCCCCCAAGGAGAAATCCTGGGGGGGGGTGGTGTGTGTTTCTTGTGCCCAGGATGGGTGTTAGATTTTCTTAGTGAGTTTTTGCATTTGTACAGTCACTGTTTTGGGTTGCTTGGGTTTTTTTTTTTTAATTATTTTTATTCCTCCCCCCTTCCTCTTCCCTCCCCCTCTTTTTTTTTTTTTTTTTGAGAGCATATTACCTTCCACTTTATTTTTCTTTTTGCATATCGATTTAAAAAAAAAAAAAAAAAAGGAAAAAAAAAAGCCTAAATCAATTTCTCTGGGGTTTGGAAAGAAAAAAGGAAGGGCCCCGGCTGCAGATGGACCCAGCGAGCAGATCTTAACTCAGGTGAAAAATGAAAAAGAAAAAAAAAACCCACAAAAAAGACAAAAAAAAAAGAATAAAAAACCACATTCTACCTCTGAGAGCGGTGGCCTCGGGCGCACCCGGGCCCCGGTGAAATATTTCAGTTTTGCAAACATTCAGGTATTGAAACTTTTGATTATTAAAAAAAAAAAAAAGATAAAATAAAATAAAAACACTGAAAGTTTACATTTTATAATAACATTATTATACAGATTGTATTTAAACTTCAGAATATTTAAGACAATTGTAACCCTGTAAAGTTGATGAAATATTAAAAAAAAAAAAAAAAAGCTGTGTTGTCTGGGGTTTCTGTCCCTGGGGGTGTCGGGGGGTGCCCTCTGGCTACAGGATGCCCATCATGGGGTGCTCAGGGGGTGACCCCAGGACTGTGGGGTCTCCTTGGGGTCTTGTTGGAGCACCTGTAGCGTGCCACGGGGTTGTGGGTTGCCCACAAAGATATGGGGTGTCCATGGGGTCCCTATAGGGCTATGGCGTGTCCGTGGGTCAATAAGGTCCCCATTGGGTTTCTGATGGAGAGCCTACAGGACTATAGGGTGTTCATGGGGTCCCTATGGGACTATAGGTGCCTCGGGGTCCCCATGGGGTGCCCACAAGGGTTCGGGGTGTCCGTGGGATGCAGAAAGGGCGCCCACGGGCCCAGCGCTGCCTGGGGTCCCCCATCCCGAGCCGGCCCGGGGCGGGCCCTGCTGAGCTTCCTGCCGCGTGCGAGCGGCCGCGGCCGGTCCCGCCCCGCGCAGGCGCGTGGGCCCAGCGCTCCCACTCCTGATTGGCCGGTGATGGGGGGAGGGCGGCGCTCTAGGCAGCTACTGCGCTCTCTCTGGCCCTGGCGGACTGGGAAGATGGCGGCGCCCATGGAGGTGGCGCTGGTGTCGGACGCCGCCGGGCCGCTCTGCAACTGCTCCGTCTGGGAGCTGCACTCGGGCTCCGCCCTGCCCGGCTACCGCGGCGGCAACAGCGGCCCGCGCGGGCTGGCGCTCCTGGGCGGCGAGCACCTGCTGGGGGCCCAGCTGGGCAAGAGCTACATCAACGTCTGGGAGCTCCAGAGGAAGGTACCGGCGCGGCGGGCGGGCCCGGGAGGCCTCGGCTCGGGGGACGCCCCCGGGCCCCGCGGAAAGACTCCCCGTCCCTGTGGGAATGCGCCAGGGCCCCCTCCCTGGAGACCCCCCGTTTCTGTGGTGGGAGCCGCTCTCCCCATAGAGACCCTCTGTCTCTATGGTCAGTTTCCCCCAGGGCCGCTCTACCCATAGAAATCCTTCCTGTCAGTCCCCGCCCCAGGGCCCTTCTCTCCATACAGCCCCCCGTCTCTGTGGCCGAACCACCCACCCCCCCGGGCCCCTCGCTCCATAACGACCCCCCATCACCACAGGCACCCCCTGCTGCCTGTGGCTGGGCCTCTGTGCTTGGAGGAGGGTAGAGGAGAATTTTCCTTGGGGGCTAAAAACAAATACTGCAACAAAACCAGCAAAACGCGGAGCAATTCAATGTGGTTTGCACGCATGGACTCTGCTCTTCATCCTCCTCCTCTTCAGCAGTGAACCTCTGAACCGTGGCACTGCTGATGTGGGTTGAGGACACAGCTCAAACACAGGCAGCTGCAGCATATTGGACACTGCCCAAGCTGCCTCTTCTCCCAAGGTCTTGTTTCTCTCTCCCTCCCATCCTCCAGCTCATATTGAAGGGTCACCGTGCTTTTTCTGCCCCCAGGACCAGCTCCAGCAGAAGATCATATGCCCTGGGCCGGTGACCTGCCTGACAGCTTCTCCCAACGGGCTCTACATCTTGGCTGGGGTTGCTGAGAGCATCTACCTGTGGGAGGTGAGGGGGCTGGCGCAGGGCTGGGGGCACAGACCGTTACCGAGTGCCCCTCTCCCGTCAGGTCTCAGTAAATCCATGTTATCTGGGCTCCACAGTGGGGTGAGGGCTTTGCTGGGTCATGGGCATTACGGCTTTCCTGGTGTGGACTGGGCTCCTGTTGTGGTTTAACCCCAGCCAGCAACTAAAGCCCACGCAGCCGCTGGCTCTCTCCCCCCCAGTGGGGGAAAGTATTGGAAGAGCAAATGTGAGAAAACTTGTGAGTTCGGATAGAGACAGTTTAATAGGGAGAGCAAAAGCCACATGTGCCAGGAATTCATTCCCTGCTCCCCATCAGGATCCAGCCTCCCCAGGAAAGCCGGGCTCCATCACACATACTTGGGAAGACAAACTCTATCACTCTGAACGTCTCCTCTTCCTCCTCCTTCCCCAGCTTTATACACTGAGCACGTGGAGAAATTGTGGTGGGAGGTGCTGGGTGAGGCTTAGGTCTATTCCTTCGTTCTCTCCCTGAGCTGCTGCAGATGCCCCAGGGGTCAGGCGTGGCTCCCTCGAAGCAGAAACACAGGACCTAGTTTTCCTTCAGCAGTTCTTCCACGTTTTAGCCTAAAATTTGTATGTGATTTGTGATCTGGATGTCTGCAGAGACTGCTGTGCTCTGGTCATCATCCTTCTATTTTTAATTAGCGATGTGTTTACGTGGGGATTATGCTACATTCTAAGCACTTCACCAAGCAAATAAAAGACCAAGCTTGTTCTGAGCCCTGGGATTAAACACCGAGATGTCTAACCTGGAAAGCTCTCGGTGCTGGGGGATGTTTCTGAGCCTTGTTATGTGGGTGGCTCTATCTGAATTCATGAGGTTTTTTCTTTCTAAAATGTGCTTGTGGCGGCGTTGGAAGAAAAGCCTCAGCAGAGATGCTGGGCTGAGGCTGCACCAAGTGGGAGTTACTCACTCCTGATGCTGGTCCTTGCTGTTTATCTGTGGAACGTGGCTCTGTCTGTCTGTCCCCAGCGAGCCCAGCCGTGCAAATGCTTCGCAGCCTGGAGCGGTGACGGCACTCTCAACCTCGGAGAGGCTGCATGGAGGCCCCTGGGAGCGAGCCCAAGAGCCTTCGTTTTGTGCCTTTTTTTTGAATCCACTGCTGCTCCCTTGAATTGCAGCCTGGATTTATTTTTAGGAGCAATTCAGACAACGAGAGGGAGTCAATTCTGTTCTTTTGTACAGGGCCCCCTCAGTACCACCTCAGTTCCCTCCCCATCTGTAGTATTGCCTGTTCACAAGGAAAGCCCTGGCTTTAGGGAACTCCTTGTCCACCCTAAAGCCTCCCTTGGCCTGAGACGGTGCAGCCATGCTGAAGTGCAGCAGCCCCTGGGGTGGCACACAGTCTTCTGCGCTTTTGTAACCCCCACAGCCATCTCGTTAGGTATTGTGGGAGGTTGGAAGAAGCCATCAAAGTAATAGTAAAGAGGGAATCTCAACTGCACAGTTGTGTCTTGGCCAGAGAAATGGCATTGGCATCCCTGGGCTCCAGAGTTAACCCACAAGCATTGAGGACAGGGCGCTACCTTGTTCCAGGGCATCACAGTGCTCCTTTCTTAATGCTCAACTGTCCTTTCCCTTGCTCCAGGTCTCCAACGGGAACCTCCTGGCCATCCTGAACCGACACTACCAGGACCTCACATGCCTCTGCTTTACTGACGACAGCAGCCACTTTCTCTCGGGGGCGAAGGACTGCCTGGCCCTGGTGTGGAACCTTTACAGGTAACGGTGGCCCATGAGGAGGTCTCAGCCCCATTCACACGGGCACAGAGAGCACCTGGGCGAGGAATATTAGAACAAGAGATCAGCCACCACTCCCTGGAGGTGGAATCAGCTCTGCCTAAGCTGTCTGTAAAGCCTGGTGATGAGTCTCTGCCCTCTTTAGGCAGCTCTTCCACTGCCGTCATCCTCACTGCCTGGGAGGTTTGTCCTGATGTCTCATCAAGTTCCCCAGGCTGTGACATACAGTTCTGACTTCTTTCCCCTGCTTGGCACAGAGTGGATCATGCCCTTCCCCTGCTGAGGTCTCTGTCCCCTCTGGGATGGGGAGCTCACTGGGGGTCCTCATCCTTGATACTGCGTGTGCTGTGGCCACTGATGGCTTCTGTGTCCCTGCAGCCTGGAGAGCCATCCTGGGAGAGACAGAGCCTCAGCTGCTCTGCTCCAGCATCCCCAGCGATGCTCTCGCCTCCCTGTCCTGCTGGGCCCGTTCAGGCTGGGGTAGAGTTAATTTTCTTCCCAGTAGCTGGTGTGGGGCTGTTAGGGACTTGGTGACGCAGGGATGTTTTAGTTACTGCTGAGCGGTGCTTATGCAGTGTCCAGTTTACAGGCTTACACGGCTTCTGCCCCTCTCCCTGCTGCCAGCGAGCAGGTTGGGGGGCACAAAGAGCTAGAAGGGGACACAGTGGGGACAGCTGACCCAGACTGACCACAGGGACATTCTGTGCCATGTGACATTGCGCTCTGTGTATAAACTGGGGGAGAAGGAGGAAAGAGGGGGCGTTCAGAGTGATGGAGTTTGTCTTCCCGAGTAATGCGTGATGGAGCTCAGCTTTCCTGGGGAGGCTGGACCCCCCAGTGGGGAGCAGGGAATTCCTCGTTGTGCTTTGCTGGCATGTGTAGCTTTTACTTTCCCTATTAAACTGTCTTTATCTTAACCCATGAGTTTTTTCTCACTTTTGCTGTTATTCTTTTCCCCACCCCTCTGGGGTTGAGTGAGCTGTGTGGTGCTTGGTTCCTGGCTGGGGTTAAACCCTGACACGTGCCAACCTGTCCCTCTGCCCCACAGCGTGCTGCAGGCAGAGCCCTCCCAGATCCCTGACCCTCGCCATGTCTGGTCCCGACACAGCCTCCCCATCACAGACTTGTGCTGCGGCTTCGGAGGGCCCTTGGCACGAGCTGCCACAGCCTCCCTCGACCAGACAGCAAAGGTAAGGCCCGTCCCCAGAGGTGCATGGGCCCCAGAGGGTTAAAGCAGAGTCTGCTGGGCTGCAGCAGGGCTCTCCCTCCTGAGGGCTGCAGTGGCTGAATTTCTTGGCTGTCTCTGCGATGACTCAGAGCTGCCAGACCCATTAATGGGCTTTGCCTCTCCAAACACCAGCAGTTTCTCCGCACCTGCCCTGGGGCTGGGCCTCTTGGTGCTTTGCAGTCCCTCTTCTCCTGTGGAATGTCAGGGTCAGCTCCTCTCATTCCCCTCACTGATCTCCTTCAGTCTGCAGGGGTGGGGAGCAGAGCAGGCTGTAGCCCACTGCTTGTTTCTTCTGCCCTGCAGAGAGGGGTCCGTCCCGGGGGGCAGGATGGGCTTGCAAGGGGGCTAAGGCCTGTTCTGGAGCTGATCCTGGGTTCTGCAGTGGTTACACCTTAAACTTGGTTTCCCCATCCGCAGGGTGCTGCGGGGCAGGTGCTGATAAGGAGCAGCGTGTTCTTCCAATCCTCTCGTTAACATTTAAGCCCCTGATTCCTCTGTACCCTCTCACTCCAGCTCTGGGAAATCTCATCTGGGGAGCTCCTGCTTTCCGTCCTCTTCGACGTGGGGATCATGGCTGTGACTCTTGACCTCTCCGAGTACCACATGTTCTGCGGTGGCATGGACGGGTCCATCTTCCAGGTTGACCTCTGTGCCTGGGTGAGTGCCTGGGGCTGTGCATCTGCTCCCGACGTGGCACCCTGAGCCACTGTCACCTCCTGCCTATGTGACTGGTGTGACCTGCCAGGGCAGGGTCTGGGTTCCTGGTGATGAACCTGCTGGCTTCCATCTTCCTGAATTTAAACTGCTCTCTCCCTTCCTTCCTTCCTGCATCTCTGCAGCCAGTACAGAGAGACAGGACCTTCCAGACGGAGCGGGAGAACGGGAAGGTCTTCAAAGGGCACAGGTGAGAGACCAGACGTACCTGCCAGGCGCTTCATCACCCCTGTCTGCCCACCTCCCCAGTCTCGGCCAGTCCTTGGGCCATCCTGATTTTAAACTCCCTCTTCTCTTCCCCATTCCAGGAACCAGGTGACGTGTCTGTCTGTCTCCACGGATGGCAGCCTGCTGCTCTCTGGCTCGCACGATGAAACCGTCCGGCTGTGGGACATCCAGAGCAAGCAGTGCCTGAAGACGATGAATCACAAAGGTAGGCACGCTCTTATCTCCAGGATCCTTTCCTCCTCAACTGCTGGTGGCCGCTGCTGTCTCACTTGTGAGGCTGCCCTGGGCACTTGAGGCATTTCTCTGGTACTTGCCTCACACCTCCAGGAAGGGCACAGGCATCGGAGGGACTGTCTGGGGTGATGTTTTGACCTTGTCCATGTCTGTTAACAACCTCCCTGTGCAGCTGTCAGGGAGTGAGTCAGATTTCACCCTGTCTCTGAGGACATCCAGGATCTTCCTCTTTGTTTCCCCAAGGGACCTCTTGCCCCACATGCACCCCAAGGCCTGGGGAGGCTGTGTGAGCGGGAGGAGGTGTCTGGAGAAGAGACTGTGACCCCAGCAATGAACACCCGTGAGCTCGTTAGGCCTGAAGTGAATCTGATATAAGCAGTTGTCTGGGATTTCAGTCTAAAGGCTGCAATAAACCAGGCAAACAAACCTTTCCAGCCTCAGATCAGCATTTAAGTGCCTTGGAGCAGTGGACGATTCACCCTCCTGTTGCATGTGAGCTGTTGCTGATGGTGGGTTTCTTCTATGATCAGTCTCTTGCTGGTGGGGCTGGCAGCTGCCTAAATCCTCCCAGAAGGTGACAGTGGTGAAAGTCAGACCCTGTTCCTCTGTGACGCTGCTTCTGGCCGAGCTGCTCCCAGGGTGGTCGCTGGGGACCAGGCTGCCTGCAGACCCCTTCCTTCTGCTGCCAAGATCCGTTTCTGGACAGGCACTGCAGTAGGTCTCCATTAGCCTTGCTCCACTGGCACCAGAGGGGTGACAGCAGGACAAAATCTGAGCTGGTGTGAGTCATCAGAGGAAGGGGGGGGGCCAAGCTTTTGCCACGAGCCAGGCGTTGCAACCCTCCTTGAGGCTGCAGGGAAGTGCAGATGGACACAAGCTCTTCCCATGAGGGGCAGGACCAGGCTGAGGGTGCCACTGGGTGCCAGGGCTGTGAGGTGCAGGTACTTTCTGCAGCTCCTTGCCTCCCTTCTTCCTGCGGGCAGGGGTTTGGCTTCCCTGGCAGCCCTGGCACTGGTTCCCCCCTGCTGCCACCGTGTGCTTCACTGGGACCTGGGAGTGGGGCTATGAGTCAGGAGCTGCCATCCAGCAGGAACCTCACTGAAGGGAGTGCAAGGAGGAAGGTCCCTGAATCAGGGAGCTCTGCAGCTCCTCTGTCCCAGTGCTGTCCCTCTGGGGTGGCCCTGTCACCCCCTTAGTGGGGCAGCGGGTTCCCTGCAGCACTGGTTTCCAGCGGTCACCATCTCCCCTTGGCCTTTTCTCACCCCCTCTCCCGGTGGTGACCTGAGCCTCCTGGCAAGATCTGTTCCCTGCCACTGCCCTGTTCTCCCCTCCAGTGTGTTCCCTGAGCTCTTCCCTTCCTGAGGCAGAGAGGAGACAGGCTTTTCTACCAGGACTGACATGACAGCTTCCTCCAGCCCTGCGTGCTCGGGAAAGCGAGGTCCCTCTGCTCGTGGGTGGCTGGGGCAGGTCAGAAACCACTGCCCTCCCCACGTGATGGTGCTGCAAATAGATCAGCAGGGTTGGAGTGTGGCTCGGGGCTCGAGAGGAGCGTAGCTGTGCAGCAGGAGGGATACAGGGGGCTTTTCCAGCAAGGTTTGCTTGTCCTTGGTGGTGGGGGGCAAGTGGGGGGACCAGGCATGGGCAGGGAGGTGGACTTTGAGAAACTGGGCTGCTGCTGTCGGGTGACTGCTCTGGGCAAGGCACGGCTGCCCCTGGGTACCCAGCCTGGCTGTCCCTGCACTGAGGGGAGTGGGGACCAGTGGGATGGGGGGGCAGCAGTCCCTTGCCAGCACTGCCCCAGCATCCCTCCAGTCCTTGGTTCCCGTTCGGTCACACAAGCTCCATCCTTCTCTCTGCACACACCGTGTGGCACAGACTGTCCTCAGGGGCTCATTCCTGCTAGCCCCCCCAAGGGATGCTCCAGTTGATCTGACCTGCTGGCAGCTCCCAGTGTTGGAGCTGGATTGTTTATTCCCTGGCAGTTGAGTCCGGTCCCTCTGCCCGCACCAGCTGGGTGTCACCCACCGCCTGGTGACGAGGTGGGCTTGGATGGGACTTGCAGCCTCACTGGGCCCCAAGAGCGGCTGGGGCTGGGGTCTGCCCTGGGTGGTGACCAGGTTTAGGAGTCTGTGGGGTGGTTCACTAGATTTTTTTTTCTTTTCTCCACCTTTCTCATCCCTTCCTTTCCAATTGCTCCTGGAGTTGCTGGTGGCCCAGCAGCAGTAATCTCACTAATGGACACTTTCATAAGCAGCAGCAAATTCCTGTCTTTAGGGAGGGAGTGAGAATAAAACAAATGGTTTGTTACAGCAAAGTGTTGGCAAAGAGCAGCTTGGGGGCCAGCCCGGGACTGCTGGAGGAGCAGCTCCTGGAGCTGATGGTTTGCTGCGGGATCCAGCCTTGGGGCCGGGGAGGGTCAGGCTTCGGTGCAGGCTCTGGCGTAGCTGGAGGGGAGGATGATGGCGAGGGAGCCCTCGTCTGCATCAGATGCTTTGTCCATCTCTGCAGAGACTGAGCCACTCGGGCAGCTCCATGTCCCCCAGGCCCCCCACCCTGGGTTTCCCCCCCTCATCCTGCTGCCTTTGGTGGGGACTCTGGGCGGGCGCTGCCCCCGCTCAGGTGCATCTGGATCCTTTTAACCTTCCCTTTCGCGCTGTCGGGTGGAAGATCGATGGCCCAGGATTTATTGGGAGTGACTGAGCCGCTCTGCTCACTGGCTGCCCGAGGTGTGCAGGGGGCTCTGGGGGGGGCTGGGGGGGGTCACTGAGTCTGACAGGGACAGGTTTGGGGTGTGGGGGACAGTGGTGGGAGTTCATCAGTGAGCACGAGTTCGGAAGGGGAGGTGGAGGGGGCTTCTGACAGAAAGCAGCAGCCCGTGTGGGTAAATGCAGTAATTAAAGCACTCATTAGCTCTGCCAAACGAGGGTGTGTGATAGATCATTGCAGGAGACAGCTGGGAAAGCAGCAGCTGCTGATGGATGGCTGGCTCTGTGGAGGACGGCCGGGCCACCTGCTCCTCCCTGAGCCACCGCTGGGCCCGGGGTGCGGAGCTGCAGCCCCAAGTCCCACCAGCAGAGATGGGGAGAAGGGCTCAGCCTCACCCAGGGGTGGGAGGAAGGCAGGGGTCCTGGCAGGTCCCTGCGCCCCGAGCTCTGCTCTGTTCTTGGGGCTCCCTGAGGCACCAGGAAAGAGACAACCCCACAGGAGCAGGGAGGATCTGACCTGTCCCCTCCTCTGGTCCCGTCCCAGGTCCGGTGACAAACGCCTTCATAGTGCTGGCCCCAGCCAACATGTTCAACCCGGATGGGAAGCCCAGCGTGCCTCTGCCCAAATTCAGCAAACACCTCCACGGCACCGAGAGCAACGATGAGCAGGGCAGCGAGGGAGTGACGCTGCGCCTGGGGCTCCACCAGCAGGTAATGGGAGGGGGGCAAGGGGGCTGCTGGGGAGGGGGAGATGGAGTGTGGGTGAAGGGGGTCTGTGTTGGAGGGTCCAAAATTTCTCTTCCAGCCAGAGCAGTGGCAGTGCCTGGTGTGTTGGTGATGGGCAGCAGCTCCACACTCAGCCTGTTCTGATCTCCTGTGCTGCTAAACTTCCCCAAGTGCCATTTCCTAAAGCGGTGGAATTGCCCAATTAACTGAGGTGTGGTGAGAGGGGAGCAGGCAGGGAGCTGTTCTCAGCCTGGGGATCGGAGCCCCCAGACCAAGGTCTCCCAGTGGAGCAGGGTCCTGGCTGGTCTGGGTGTCCCTTTGAAATCCTCCCAGTGTGGGGGAAGGTCTGGAGGTGTCGGGGCTCTGCCCTGCCCCAAGTCCTGCCCATCAGGAGCCCCCACGCAGCATCTTCACCCCTCAGAGGCTGTTCTCCCTCTGCCAGTGCCCTTCTCCAGCCTGGTGAGACCCGTTCCTCCTCCCTCTCCCTCTGCACCTGCCTGGTGCAATCATTTGTCCTCCCAGCCTTGTGCTGCAGCGTGGGCTGGTCCCAACACCACTGTCCTTTGGCCCCAGCGTGGCTGTTCCCGGGCAGGGGGGTGTCGTGCACCCACAGTGGTCACAGGATGGCTGTGTGCCCTGCCAGGCCATCCCCTGGCCTCTCTGCCGGTGGTCCCAGAGCTGCTCTCCTCTGTCAGCATCTGTTCTCCAGGGAGTGACAGTCCTGCCACGGCTGATGGATGGGCTCTGTGTAGGGGAGGTGGCAGCCAGTCCAGGAGGGGCTTTTGCTGCTTGGTGGAGGGGACGTCTCGGCTGCTGCTTCCGAAACGTCAGTCAGGCTCCTCTGCTCGCAGCACGATGCTGGGCGACCAGCTGGGGGTGGCTTCCCGCCCCCCCCCCCCCCCCCCCCCCCCCGCAGGGAATGGGCTCCATCCATGCTGGGAGAGGAACCTGCAGACCCCTGCCCAGGGCAGTCTCAAGGGGGCTGTTCTGGGACCCCCTTCCCATTCAGAAAGGGGCTGCAGCTCCAGGGAGGCTCTGCGGGTGCCACAGGGCTGGCTGTGCCCCACCGGGGTCTGCTTGATCACTGCTGGGGCTGGGACAGGGGGGTTTCTTTGCCTCCTCCCAATGGGGAACCCCGCCCGGAGGTGCTGGGAAAGGACCCGGGTCTTGTGCCAGTGTCTCCTGTCTGTCCCTGCAGGACTCTGGGGAGAGCTACCTGGAGAAGGCCGAGAAGATGTACGCACAGATGTACTCCACGAGGGAGAAGGTGAGAGCTGCTCTGAGATGGGGGCTGCAGACCCCTTGGGGTGTCCTTTCTTCAGCTGGACCAGTTCCTGGAGCCCTGCGCAAGTTGGGGACAGGCAGGAGCGAGCCCCAGAATTTGCTGAGGGGAAAGGATTTAGGATTTGCTGCTGTCAGGGGGAGCACCAGCCTCTGCTGAACGGAGAGGAGGCCCCGGTGCCTGACGCTTTGTGTTTTTCTGTGGCAGAACCTGGTGGGAGACCAGGAGCATCTGACGATCCAGGTGAGCGAGCTGGAAGAGGAGGTCAGCACCCTCCGGAAAATCAACAAGAACCTCTTTGACTTCTCCGCTCGCATCATCACCAAACCAGCCAAATGAAGAGGCCCCCCCCTGCCCCCCTCGGCCTCTCCCTGCCCGGCTCCCGGTGGAAGAACCGGCCCTGGGGCCCCCGCTCACCCACGGAACGTGCGGGAGCCTTTGCCCGCTGGCTCTGGCGCCCCTTGGACCAGAGGGGACTGAGAGGTGGGGGGCTGCTGCCTGAGGGACAGCACAGGGACCCTTTTCACCCCCATTTGCTGCTCGGTGCCGGCGGGGGCAGAGCCGAGCCACCGGCTGCGGGAGGAGCAGCACCGGCTCCCGGGAGGGGGGTCAGGAGGCGGCTCCTGCTCTTTCCCCGTCTCTTCCCCTGGCCCTTTTTTGGTTCTTTTTGTTACTTGACCCTGCAGTGCAGACAGAAAAGTGTTGGGTTTTTTTTTTCTCTTAATACCGGACTGAGATTGGATTTTGGAGACCCCTTCTGCCCGTCCCGCCCTGGGAAACGCTGCTCGATGTCACCGGACCCCTCGCAGCCGGGATCCCCCGGGGGGGCTGAGCAGCTCCTGCTCCTGGGGGGGGCCAGGGGCAGGGAAGGTGCTGCCTGGGGATAGGCTGGGGGTCCCTGGGGTGCCATATCCCCCCTCCTCATTCGGTAGGGGAGAGGGCAGGGGGCTGTGGGGGTGTCCCTGGGCTCAGAGTGCTGGTGGGGATTTTGGGGCGCAGGGCTGACTCCTTTGGGGGGGGGCGGGGGGGGGCAAGGTGCTATTTCCAATCTCGTAAGTTGACAATTTATATATATTTGGATCCAGCTACTTTCTTTTCACGGTGTTCTGGGGAATCGGCCTTTTGTATCGTCATGAGCATGGCAGCGGGGGTTGTGGGTTTTGTTTAGGTTTATTTTTTACATAAAAGATTTGTTTTTTATAGTTAAAGACGCCTGAGGCTTTTCTTTAACTCTCTCGGTGGCCGCAGATCTCAATTAAACCCTCCCCGGCTTCCCTCTGCCCTCAGCCAGGGGGGGCTCTGGGGGCTGCAGTGGGAGCGTGCCCCCCCCCAGCAGGGAGAGCCCTGAGGCCCCCCCCAAGGAGGGTGGCAGACTGCACCCCACCAAACCCATCCCTGAGCCTTCCCTCCCAGTCATCCCATACTCTCCCAGTGCCCCCCAGTGGGATGTGTACAGGGGGCAGGAGTCAGGAGGGGGCTGCCCTGTGAGGGGCTGGGGTTTGGGGGGGCAGTTTCATGCCAAGACCCCATTATTTCCCAGCTCCCACCCGGGGCAGTGGGTGCTGCCCCATGGTTATCCCTTGGGGAACAGCACCCCAAGAAGGGGCCTCCAGTGCTCCCCGTGCCCTGGTGGGGTTTGCTGGGGTGGCCTCCCCCCTCCGGGCCCTTCTCCGCAAGGGGAATTCATTAGCCGTGACTCATTAAATTTGCCTGGTGATCAATACTTTTTGCCAGCTGGTATTTGGCTCCCTTTCTCCCTTTCTTTTTCTTATTAATTTAGCAGAGCCTCGCTCTCTCCTGGCAGCTGCTGTTGGTGCTCCCGCGGTGGAGCAGCCCCGTGCCTCAGTTTCCCCACTGTCGGGGGGGCTGACCCCGTTTCCTCCCCCCCTCCCCGCGGAGGGGGCTGCAAAGCTGCTGAGGTCGCTCGCCCCTTCCCCACGCAGCGGCCCCGGGACCCCGCAGAGGGATGGAGGGAGCCGGTGGGGGCCTTTACCGCGGGGGGGGGACAATTTACGGCTCCGAGCCCGACCCAGCGCCGCCCCGAGAGGCTTCTAATGTCCGGGCGGTGGCGGGGAGCACCCGCATCGCCGCCCGTGAGCGCCGGCCAGAGGAAGAGGAGGAGGAGGAAGGTCCCGGTGGTCCAAAGGCAGCCGGACCCCCCTGGGAAGCGCAGGGGTCCCTGGGCCGGGGCACATCGCGCTCCCTGCCGGCGTCCCCACGGTCGCAGCCCCCGACCGGCAGCACCTCCCGGTCGGCTCGGGGACGGGGCGGGCGCGGACGGCGGGACCCTGCCTATCCGTTCTCGCACACGGAGCTGCGGAGCCGGGCGGGCACCGCACCGGGGGGCGCTGCCCACCCTCCCGGAGCCGCCCCCGCCCTCCCGGAGCCGCCCCCGCCCCTGGCCCGCCCCGTCGGGGCGCAGAGCGGCGGGGCCGGTGGCGGGGCGTATGGCGGGGTTGCGGGCGCTCTGGCTGCTGGCGGCGGCGGCGCTGGGGGCGGCGGGGGGGCACCCGCAGCCCTGCCGCGTCCTGGCCCGCACCGGCCCCGCCGTGCGCCTCGGGGCTCTGCTGCCGCCCGCCGCCCCCGCCCGCGCCCGGCTCCGCGCCGCGCTGGCCAGAGCCGCCGGTACCGGCACCGGCAGCGGCCCCGGGGGGGCGGCGCTGCCCTACAACCTCAGCCTGGAGGTGGTGGCGGGAGCCCCGGCGGCGCGGGACCCGAGCTCGCTGGCGCGGTGGCTGTGCGGGGCGCTGGTGGTGCGGGGGGTGGCCGCCGTCCTGGCGCTGCCCCGCTCCCGCCGGGAGCTCCTGCAGCTCGACTTCCTCGCCGCCGCCCTCCAGATCCCCTTCCTCAGCCTCCTCGACACCCGCGGGCCGCTGCCCTTCCGAGCGCAGGTAAGACCCGCACCGCCATCCGCACCGTCACCGGGACGCTCGGACGCGGCTGCGGGCACCGGGGCCGCCGGGACGCAGCGCTCCGTCCCTGCTTGGCGCGCCGGATCCATCCTTCCCCCGTCCTTGCTCCCGTCCCGGCTTCATCCCTGCTCCTGTCCCGGTCCTTATCCCAGCTCCGATCCCGGGTCTATCCCGGGAGACCCCTCCCGGTTTCCCTCCCGGCTCAGTCCCGACTCCTTTCCCGAGCCCCCTCCCGGCTCCAATCCCGACTGTTTCAGCCCCTCATCCTCTCTGCATCCCGACTCCTTCCCGGCTCCCATCTCGTCCCCATCCCACCCCCATTCCCACTTCCATCCCGCCTCTCTCCTGACCCCCATCCTGGCTCCATCCTGGCCTCATCCTGGCTCTATCCTGGCCCCCATCGCAGCTCTATCCAGCCCCCTCCTGGCCCCCATTCCAGCCTGATCCTGGCTCTATCCCAGGCTCCATCCCAGCTCTGTCCTGGCTCCATCCCAGCTCCTTCCCAGCCCCCATCTCATCTCTCCTGACCCCCTGCCCGGCTCTACCCCAGCCCCATCCCAGTTCCCACTCCAAGGCAACTTCCCCAGCTCCCCCAGCACCCCCACACCCTGCCAGCCCCAGTCCGACCCCAGTCCAGCCCCAGAAGAGCTTTGGGGACCTGCCCTGGTGCTGCATTCCCGCAGTCCCCTCTGCCTCCCAGTGCCACATTTCACAGCCCAAACCCTGCCAAGCCGAGACCTGTCCCCAGCCCCGAGTCCCTGGGGTGGGTTTGTCCCTCTCCTGTCCCTCAGCGGGTCCCTGCTGGGGACACACCAACTCTGCAGGGGGCCGTACCACATTTGGGCCCCTCCACGTGTGCGCTGACCCCGGGCTGTGCCTGGGCAGAGGTGACCCCTCTCCCGGCACGTGGCAGGGCCCTGTCCCCCAGCCTCTCCCCAGGGACGCCCAGGCAGGCAGCGGATGCCCGCAGTCAGCGCTGCCCTCCATGTCTGCTCAGCTGCTGCCTGGCAAGCGGCGCGTCCTTGGAGCGTGCCGTGCCGGCTGCGGGAGCTGGGGAAGTGTGAGACCCTCCCGCGTGTGGGCAGGGGGATGCACAACCCTCCTGCGTGGGAGCGGTGATGAACCCTCTCACCCAGCTCCCACGGGGGGTCTCCTCCCTCTGGTCTCTGGTCTCGTGAGTGGGGGGAACCATCTCCCCAGGTCATGAGGGGGCTGGAAGTGGGCAGGGAGCAGGCAGGGGGCTTGAGGGGGTTCTCTGGGGTGGGAGGGACCCTGCCTGCTGCTGCCTCCAGGCTCTTTCCACGGGCAGGAGCAGGGCAGGGGGACAGCCACAACCCCTGTGTGTCAGCAGAGCCCTTTCCACTTCCACATGGAGCGACAGAGCTCGCTGGAGACGCTGGTGGATGTGCTGGTGAGCGTCCTGCAGGCCAACGACTGGCAGGAGACCAACCTGGTGCTCTGCCACCCCTGGGACGTCTCCGGCTTCCTCACCCTCTGGTCCCGACGCTCCCAGCTCTTCCTCCGCACCGTCCTGGACCTCGGCTACCTGGACGAGTCTGAGGCCACCAGCTACCTCCGGCAGCACAGGGAGCACTTCAGGGCCCTCTCCAGCCCCGTGCTGGTGCTCGGCTGCGACCTGCGTCGCGCTCGGCTCATCTTCCAGGCGGCTGAGGAGTCGGGGCTGCTGCTGCAGGAGTTTCACTGGATGCTGGGCTCCCCGCTCAGCGCTGATGAGCTGCAGACTGAGGGGCTGCCCCTGGGGCTACTGGCCTATGGGGAAGTCAGCCGGCCACCGCTGGAGCTCTTCATCCAGGACGCGGTGGAGCTGGTGTCCCGGGCCATCAGCAGCGCTGCCCGCGTCCGCCCCGACCTGGCTCTGCTGCAGACGATGGTGAACTGCAACGACAGGCGCCGGGCGGGCGGCGAGTCCTCGGGGCTCTTCCTCTCCCGGTAAGGAAGGTGCTGCGGGTACCCCTTTACCCCCTCCCGGCTCTATAGTATCAGGGTACAGGGGGGAGCTGTGCCCCAGCCCAGGGATGGGGTGAGGGCAGAGCTGGGGGACCCCAGGGCGCAGAGTTTGGTGCGGTCCCTGATGTGTATTTGCCATCGTGGGGCTCAGTTTCCCCCCTGGTCCCCGCTGCCCCCTCAGACATGCTTTGTACTGACTGCGCAGGGGGGGGACATGTCACTTCAGATCTCCCTGGTGCTGCCTGAGCTCAGTTGCTCTATAAATATTAATAACACTTGGCCCTGCCAGCACAGGCAGCCGCGGGGCCAGGTCCTGCTGCTCCTGCCTGCCCTTCTCTGTGCCCGAGTCAGCACCTCCTGCTCCTGGCCCCAAGCCCGGTTCTGCGGTCCAGGAGCTGGTGACACCGGAGCCGTGACACCCCTGCCCCCCGCTCCCACCAGGTTCATGGCCAACACGTCCTTCCACGGCCGGACGGGGACCGTGTGGGTGGAGAATGCGACGCTGGTGCGGCCGGAGCAGCAGTTCCGCGTCTGGAGCCTGCGGAGGGGCTCGCGGGGGGACCCCACCTGGGTGACGGTGGGCACCTGGCGGTACGGCCACCTGGAGCTGGAGGAGGGTGCGTGGCAGAGCCAGCGCCAGCGGGCCAGCCCCGGCGAGGGGCCCCGCATGAAGCTGCGGGTGGTGACGCTGGTGGAGCACCCCTTCGTCTTCACCCGGGAGGCGGATGAGGACGGGAGCTGCCCGGCCGGGCAGCTCTGCCTGGACCCCGGCACCAACGACTCGGCCGTGCTGGACGCCCTCTTTGAGGAACTGGGTGCTGAGAACGGCTCGGTGCCACGGGAGTACAAGAAGTGCTGCTACGGGTACTGCATCGACCTGCTGGAGAAGCTGGCTGAGGACATGCCCTTCGACTTTGAGCTCTACATCGTGGGTGATGGGAAATACGGGGCGTGGAAGAACGGGCGCTGGACGGGGCTGGTGGGGGACCTGCTCAGCGGCGCGGCCCACATGGCCGTCACCTCCTTCAGCATCAACTCGGCACGGAGCAAAGTCATTGACTTCACCAGCCCCTTCTTCTCCACCAGCCTGGGCATCCTGGTGAGGACAAAGGACACAGCGTCGCCCATCGGGGCCTTCATGTGGCCCTTGCACTGGACCATGTGGGTGGGCATCTTCGTGGCCCTGCACATGACGGCACTCTTCCTCACCCTCTACGAGTGGAAGAGCCCCTATGGCATGACCCCCCACGGCCGCAACCGCATGAAGATCTTCTCCTACTCCTCAGCCCTCAACCTCTGCTACGCCATCCTCTTTGGGCGCACCGTCTCCAGCAAGACGCCCAAATGCTGCACAGGCCGCTTCCTCATGAACCTCTGGGCCATCTTCTGCCTCCTGGTGCTCTCCAGCTACACGGCCAACCTGGCGGCCGTCATGGTGGGGGACAAGACCTTCGAGGAGCTCTCAGGTATCCACGACCCAAAGGTAGGAGAGCGATTGAGCTGCTTCAGATGGGGCTGAAGGCCAGAGAAGGTGGTGATGGGGTGGGGTGTCTGAACTTCCAGCTGCAGCTTCACTGCTGGGATGAGCATGAAAGGTCTCTGCAGCCCCGGTCCTGCAGCCAGGCCCCTCCGGAGGCCATGGAGCTCTTTCCAGATCCCCAAAACCTTTGTGTTCCCCCTGCCCCCGGTGTTTAATCCTGGTCTCAGCTCCAGGATGGGGAGAAGGGGACTGTGTTCACACTGAGTGGGAGGGGGTACGGGGGGTGTGTGTGCTCTTTGCCAGATACCCCACAAGAGCTGATGCCTCCAGGGGCTGTGTGTGCTCAGGGCTTGTGGCCGTGTCCCCAGGGAGCTGGGGGGACACACACATACATTCCCCCCGGGACTGATTCTCTGGTGCCTCCTTCCAGCTGCATCACCCCTCGCGGGGCTTCCGCTTCGGCACGGTGTGGGAGAGCAGCGCTGAGGAGTACATCAAGAAGAGCTTCCCCGAAATGCACGAGTACATGCGGCGCTACAACGTCCCCACCACCCCCGCCGGCGTCACCATGCTCAAGTGAGGGGGGGGACGCATGGGGTTGGAGGGGAAGGTCCCCTCCTTTAACCCCATTGCCCCATCCCTGTAGCCTGTGCACAAACATCCCTCCCTCCCGTCCCCCCCTTGCCCCAGGGAGAGATGTTAGGTTGGGAGGGACACACACACCCACACCCCCACCCCAGGGAATGGGGAAGCCCCTCCCTGAGGGTCTCTCTGCCTCGATGCAGGACAGAGCCCCCCAAACTCAACGCCTTCATCATGGACAAGTCGCTGCTGGACTATGAGGTCTCCATTGACTCCGACTGCAAACTGCTCACCGTGGGCAAGCCCTTCGCCATTGAAGGTTGGGGGTGTGTGTGTGTGTGTGTGTGTACACACGTGTGCACTGGCTGTGGCTGGGACAGGGCCGTGCCATGCAGGACAGGGAGGGTGCCTGCTCCACGGCAAGGGCTGTGACCCCCCCTGGTCCCATCAGAGCCACTTTCTCTCCCCACCCCCCTCCCCGGGGCCAGGCTACGGCATCGGGCTCCCCCAGAACTCGCCGCTGACCTCCAACATCTCCGAGTTCATCAGCCGCTACAAGTCGGCCGGTTTCATCGACCTCCTGCACGACAAGTGGTACAAGATGGTGCCCTGTGGCAAACGTGTCTTCGCTGTCACAGAGGTAGGGGCGGCCGGACCCTCCCCTCAGGGGGCTGATTCCCACACACTCCCCCCCCCTTCCTTGCCCCCAGCCCAGCCGGCACCCCCTCCCTCTCCCCGCAGACCCTGCAGATGGGCATCTACCACTTCTCGGGGCTGTTCGTGCTGCTGTGCATCGGGCTGAGCGGGTCCCTGCTCACCTCCCTGGGGGAGCACGTCTTCTACCGCCTGGTCCTGCCCCGCATCAAGCGCAAGAAGAAATTCAACTACTGGCTGCACACGAGCCAGGTGGGGAGGGTGTGGGAATGGGCTTGCTCAGCACCTCAAGGACCCCCTCGCCCCATTACCCCCCTCCCTTCCCCTCCCCCGTCCTTCTCACCCCCCCGTGTGCCCCACAGAAAATCCACCGGGCTCTGAACATGGGCACGGAGGAGCGGAGTGTCCGGCAGCTGGGCTTGGAGCAGAGGTAGGGACAGGGCTGGGTGCCTCCCCCTCCCCCCCCCCCCCCCCCCCCCCCCCCCCCTCGGGGGCCCCCCCCCCCCCCCCCCCCCCCTCCTCCTCCCACCAGCCCTCAGACCATGGAGGGACCCCCCCAAGCCCCCAGCTCAGCCCTTCTCCCCCTCCCCACAAAGGTGCGACCCCCAGCCCAGGCAGGTGGCGGCAGTGGGGCAGCCCTGGGGTGCCCTGAAGAAGGGGGCACGGCGGGTGCGCTTCCAGCTGGACAAAGCCCCCCCCGAGGAAGAGGGGGGGTCCCCACGACACCCCGGGAACGGGCAGGCACCACAGCCCTTGGACAGGGCGTCCAGTGAGAACGAGCTGCGGGAGCTGGAGGGGAAGATCCGGGAGATGCGGGACCAGCTGCGGGCGGCCCTGGTGAGGAAGAGCGAGCTGGTGGCCGTGCTGGGCACGGCGAAGAGCATCTGGGCCACCAAGGAGACCCAGGAGGAGAGGTGACACGGGGACAGGGGGGCTCAGCCCAATCCCTGGGCAGGGAGGAGGTGGGGAGCCCCCAAAACACCCCTGAGCAGGAGAGACCATCACCCGCTCCCTTGGTCCGAGCAGGAGGAAAGAGATGAGGGATGGAAGGAAAAAGGCCTTTGGGGTGGCAGGATGGAGGGGGCGTCCCTTCCCCAGCTCCAGGGCCTTCATCTCTCCCTCATCTCCCTCCCACCCCGCCGATGCTGGGGGCTGAAGCACTGACTGCAGCTGGGGGGGGGTGTTTTGGGGAAGGTGAGATGAGGCTGCACAGACCCAGGACCCCCCCCCAGCACTTCAGAGCCTCCCGCAGCGCCGTGTTTTTAAACCGTGTAAATAAAGACGATGGAAACAAAATAAAATCTGCTTTTTCAATTCCAGCTGCCTCTTAAATGCAGCAAGGCTGGGGGTGAGGGTAACCCTTCCCCTTCCTCCTCCGCAGCCTGGTGCCAGCCCCCCCACAGGCCAGCAGTGAGGAGGAGGAGGAAGATGAGTAGCCCCCCTGTCCCGTGGCAGAGGAAGGGCCAGGACCCCAGGCTCATCCCGGGAGAGCCAGATCCACGGCAGGGCCACTGGGCTGATCTCCAGGGCCACCTCCGACCAGGAAGGGAGCCTTCCCCGGGCACACGGTGAGAGATGGACGTGGCTGTCACCATCCCCTTTCCCAGCCCAGTGTGACCAGTGGAGGAAATTCCATCACCCACAGCCCAACAGGGGGTGACTCGGGGGCGAGAGCACAGGAAAGGACCCTCCCTCCCCACAGCCCTTCCACGCGCACAAGGAGGCCACGAACACGGGGGAGCAGAGTTGGGATGGGGACCATGAGGGGGGCAGAGGCTCAGCCCCCAGCACTACCCCCACCCTTCCAAGCTGTACAGGGCTGCCCCTGCACCCCCAGATCCTCACCTCCCAGCAGGAACCAGCACAAGGGCTGGTGGGACACCGGGGCAGCACCACCGCCGCTGTTAGATATAATATTTATTATTATATACAAACACATTTTGTACATTAATTAAATAGAATGAACTCTACTCTCTTCATTCATCAAATCATTTGGTTTGTTTCCCCCCCCTTCCCCTCCCCCCCCCCGGCTCCTCTTAAAAGCCTACGGTAACCCCTCGCTCTGGCACATCCACACCGGAGGCAGGAGCCAGCGGCCCCTTCCCAGGATGGCTGGCTACAGGAGGAGCTGACATGCTGGTCACGAGCTCCCCCGAGCAACACCCAGGGCTCCTTCAGACAAAAAGAAAACAAAAGAAATTTTCCCTGGGTGGGAAACGCAGAGAAAGCAAAGCTAGGGCCCCCGAGCCCCCACGGTGCCGACAGGACCCCCTTTTCTGTTGGAAGACACTGAGATGCGCACCCCCGGGGGAGACTGGGCTGAACTGGGAACTTCCACAGAGACCTGCTCCCCGCAGAGTCCCCTCTGTCACCTCCCAGCACTGTCCTTCCACATCCCTCCCCGAGCTCCCCTCAGCCCTGCCTCGCTCCACTCCACCTACAAACCCAAACCCTGCTCCCAGCCACGTCCCTGTGGGGTCCAGTGTGTCCTTGGCAGCAGCCGTTCCCCGTCCCAGCCCCCCAACTCAGCCCCCGGGGTACCCGTGGCACAGAAGGGTCGGACACAGCCAGCTTCACCCCTGCTGCCAGGGGAGGGAGGGGAAAAACAGCTGAAATGTCTTGGCTTTAGTGTTTTGGTTCTTTGCTAAACCACCTCATGCAACAGTTCAGCCAGCAAAAAGCCGAGCTCTCCTCTGGGATGGGGCTGATCTTAAATGCAAACGTGTCCCCTTGGAGGGACAAGGCACTGAAAAGCAAACAAACTACGTCACCCCCGGCAGCAGGCGCCGAGAGCAGAGCTGTGCAGGGACGGAGCCACGTCCTCCTCCTCCAAACACCGACACCCTGTGCCAGCAGCTCCCACTTCACATCTAAGAGAGGCCCCGTTCCCCAAGCCCTGGCAGAGGTCACCAGCCACAGAAGGGGACAGCACCTCTCTGGGGCTGCCCACGCGGGAGCCCACCCCAGCCCCACGCACCCCTCCTGGGATGGAAGCTCCAAGAGGGACCCGGCGGCTTCTGTCCCCAAACCCACCCAACGAAGGAAGCTCAAGGACAGAAAAAATTGGGCTGAACTGCAGCTTCTGCTTTGGTTATTGCCCAGCTTTGCCCTGGCCTGAGCAGATCTAGTGTTTGGGGAAGGTCTCAAGCTCCTCTTGTGCTTAAGGAGAAGGGAAGTTCACCAGGTCTCTCCCCTGGGGCTCTCCCCAGGGTGTCTGAAAGCTCTCCCTGTTCATAGGCAGCCGCGGCTCTAACCATAGAGCTCACACACATGTGTGGCCCTTCACAAACCAGATCACACTTGTGAACAGCACCTGGGCTGAAAATGGGAACGCAGGGGGCAAAGCCAGGGGCAGAGAAAAGCCGTGGCAGGGAGCTGGCTGCGGGGCTGGAGGGGGCAACAGGAGGGAAGGGCTCACCCCTCCGTCCCCGCAGCCCCAGGCACAGCAGCTGCTCAGACACACGCTTCTCCCAGGGGAGCTGATGCAGCCCCTTCTCTCTGTCCCAGTGCTCTGCCTCCACGAAGAGGAATTCATGGGTTAAGGATGATGGTGAAGTGAGAAATCGTAACAAACGCAATCCAAACGCCCCCCGGGCAGTCCAGAGTTACAGTAACAGGGACTCAAGACAGGCTCCTGGAGTCTGGCTCCGAGCAGGGTTTGGAGCTCGGCCTACTATCCGCTGGTGCTGGGCAGGGGCTGCTTTGTCCCCGGTCCCCGAGAGCACAACCCAAGTGTCTGTCCTGATCGGTGTCCTCCGCCGCGCTGCCGTTGGCAACGCAGTCCTTGCTGCCGGGCCTCGCTCGGCTCCCCAAGCCCTCCACGGCCTCAGTCTGCCCAGGACGGGAAGGGCTGGGGACAGGGGTCCCCTCCTCCTGCACAGGGACAAGGGGGGCAGCTGGTGCCACCTCTGCGGCAGGGGGGATATCTGCTGCAGCCACCACAGACGTTGAGGTGACTTCAATGGTGATGGAGCCCATGGCCGTCTCCGGGTGGTCGCTGCTGACCCTGATGCGGGCGACCAAACCGGAGGCAGTGGCAGCCTCCTGAGGGCTCCCGTTGGCCATGGCTTCGTGCACCACGTTGGGCTCCAGCAGGGTAGTGCTCAGGTCGGAGAGAAAGGAGGCTTCTGTGACGATGGCGGCCGTCTCGGCCACCCAGTTGAGGTCGCTGCCCGCAGAAGCCGCCGTGGCAGCGGCCATGACGCTGGAGGCCTCGCCGGGAGTCAGGGCGGCCGGGCCACTGCTCTCCCCCGAGGGCCCGGCTGGCAAATGGGGCTGGCGACTCCCCACGTCCACGGGGGCAGCCGTAGTGTTGTTATTGAGGTTGTCTTGGAGCGTGGTCTGCGTCCCCTGCCCCACCTGCTGGTTCTGCAGAAGCATCTCCTGGATCCGGATCTGCTGGAGAATGGCCGGCAGCTCGTAGTGATGGAAGAAGTAAATCATGGAGTGCTGGAGGAGGCAAAGGGAAAGGGGTCACTCGCTGGGGCTGGGCCGAGCCCAGGCATACCTCAGGAAACCAAGCTTTCCTCTCACTGAGGGGAACTGGGCTGCTCTGACAGATGAGAGTTGTCTGAAACTTTGGAAAGACTCCTCTCTTCCACTACAACCCCTGCAAGCTGCTGTCGGAGCTGATACAGTTTCTCCCCAGACAGGCAACGGAGTACAACCCTCTGCCTTTCCAAGGGCTGAGAACAAGGATAAAAGCATTTTTCCAACCCACCCAAAACGCAATTATTTCCTTCACTTTGCTCCCACTGGCTGTGCTGTTAAAATCAGCCAGGTAAGAGTTCAAACCGTGGATACGAGACCCCTCTGAGGCGTGTGGGGTGACCAGGATGGAATTCCCAGGATGGCACCAGTCTCCTGGCTGGCAACACAAGGGGCAGCAACTCACCTGGATGAAGAGCCAAGAGGTGACAAGAGCCAGGCTGCTGTACTGCCCATTGAATCGATAGTGGTAGGCATAGAAGGCAAAGTGGTACAGATAGAAGAACCTGGACAGAAAGGCAAATAAGGATCAGGATTCAGCAATGGACAAGACAAACGTGAGCTTCTTCCTACTCCTGACTCTGCTCTGGGCTGGGGCACTCTGCAGAGGGTGGTGCAGACTCCCATTAGCAGGTAATTAGAACCTCCTTGCTGTCAACAGGTCTTCAACAGAGAAACACAAAGGGCAGGGAAAGGATCAAGGCGATTCTTGACATCCAGGCACAGCCCCAGAGTGGAAACGATTGCACTTTGGACCCTGTGACACTCAGGGCAGCTCCCAAGGAGACCCACAGAATGGGACTCACTGCAAGGACACCCAATGAGGTGCCAGCTCTTACCTGAGCCAATGCCTCTTGCTCGTGTTGGTGTGGCAGCAGATGGCATCGTACTGGTCAGCCAGCCACACGATGAGGATGATGTAGAAGGCAGTGGTGGTGTCGTTGAAGAACTCGGACATAATGGCCTCCATCCCTAGGGGACAGAAGGTGTCTGTGATGAGGACACTGCAGGGCACAGACCCCAGCGTGGCAACGGCCTTCCCAAAGTGGCACGTGAAGGAACCCGCTGTCACACCCACAGCTGGGGCCTCATGGACATACAGCGAAGACCCCCGCAGGAAAAACAAGCTGTTTCCAGAGACTGAGGCCAAACGTGTCACTGCTGACTGCTGTCACTGCACTGCACTGCACAGATTTGGGGGGTTTTGTTGCTAATTGTGTTTTAATTGTGCTAATGCGACGTGTTCACAAGAAGTGTGAATCTGAAATGAACTGCAACCACAGACAAAGCTTCAGTTGATGCGATTCCCAAATGAACTGTTTTTCCAGGGGACCCGGAAGGACAATGCAGCTCTCTGTGCCATCAAATTCCAGAGCCTTCCACCTTGTGATGAGCAGACACACTCATCACCTGCCGGGGCAGGTCTGAACAGGGAACTGCACTTCCCTACTGTCCAGCAGGCAGAGTCCTTACCTACTAGAGCCAGGATGACAGTGAGGAGGGGAGCTGCAGGGAACGCGATCGTCATGTTCATTTCCAGCATCTGCAGCAGGTCAACTGTGAGAAGGGAAACACAGAGTGGACATGGGGCCACGAAGCCCTCCACCCCTTTGAATCACCCCCTCTTCAGAGCACTGCAGCCTGCAGTGCAGCCCACTGCCCTGATATGTGTCAAGAGACAGAATGACTCTGGAGCACGGGGACACAGGGGATACATATCCCCTTCTAAAGGACGAGGGTCACAAGAATATACACGATACACTGGGCTGCAGCAGGCACAGAGTCGAGCTCACCCTAAATCCCATAGAAGAGTCCTTACCAATGAAGACAAAGATCTGATGGTGCGAGTAGCGCAGCAGCATCGAAACGGACAGAGTCTGCAACAGAAGAGGAGCCGGGGTTAGAGCTGCTCAGGCCCAGGGAGCCCCGCTCAGAATCACACAGGGCAGAGGCCGGGACAGACAAGCTCGGACTCGCGGGGCTGCGTGGCACTGAGCAGAACCCACGTTCATTAGTCTGAGCCCCGCAGACCGATTTCCCAAAGAGTAATTAGGACTTCACAAACAGCAATTAATCTTTGTATTCCTGCAGTGAAATAGGCAGTAAGTAATTTGCTCGTGAAGAGACCGATTCTGAATATTTGGGCAGGGGCCAAACCAAGCAGCAGAGCTGGAACGAGGGCTTCTCCCATCCCACATCCCTGCTGCTGGAGGAGCACGGAATGCCTCCCGACAGCAGTCCCGTGGCTCACTGCCTCCCCACTCACTGGCCACAGCGTTACTGTGCGAGGAGCTGCAGCAGGGGATGGACAGACACAGAGACAGTCACCCAAAACTAAGTACAAGGGCTTAGTTATCACTTGGGATCTTGTCTAACACTTATCTGTAATCACCTCATCTCACACGTAATCACAGGAGACTTGGTTGTACCTCGCTCACTCCTGGCAATTAGCTAGACCTGTTCTTCAAAGACAAACTTCCACACCCCGTGCCTTGGCAGCCAGTGTTTAACTTAGAGACTCCCCAACCCGAATCACCCTTTGGGCAACAAAGCCATTATGTCATCCCATTTCAGCTCCTCTGTTTGTTTCATTGTTAGGGCTTTAAGAACCCAAAACCAAACCAAAACAAATCGGAGCAGAACCTCAAACTCCATCAGCTTAGCTTTAGAAGTGGATGAGAGCTCGGGCCTGTGCTGTTACAGCAACCTAAGGCCGAGCAGCACGGGCTCAGAGTCCAGGCAATGCCCAGCTCCTGAGGACTTACAAATATGACCATGATGACAAAGGCTGCCAGATAGGACGTCCTGGCCATCCACATGCTGACAAAGCGATAGTGCTCCCCAGACACCACATTGCGAAGGAAACCTGGAGGGGAAAAAACCCAACAAACACAAGCTCAGCATGATCAACCCACAAACTAGGAACAAACTTCCACTGCCTTCTAAAGGAACAGGATTTAAAGCAGGTCTATGGCAGCAGCTCCCGAGAGCCTCACTCTTATTGCTATGCAGTGCAGCAAGGCAGAAGGAAACCACGTCTACAGACATCTCCCCCCTCCTGCTTGTTTCGTTTTGTCCTTGACAATAACATCTCTATGTAACACAGGGAGCTGTTCCCTGCATAGAGATTAATCAATAGTCAGAGGATGATAGTCATGCATCCACAGAAATGCTCTGCACAGCTGCTGAAAGACACTCCTCCAGGCCTTACCTTTGTTTTCTTCATTTTCAGCTAAAGCTTTGACACTTGACATCAGGATGTCATCATATCCCAGGAACTCATCCAGCAACAGGCGGCTGAACCTGTCCCCAAAGCACTGATCCCTGGTAGGATCTAGAGAGACAACAAAAAACCACTCAGACTGCTCACACCTGGAGCTGCAGAGGCAGGGGCAAGCGCAGAGCCCTCTCCTCACCCAAGGGACACAAGTGCCAGCAGATCTGTGTCTGCCCTCAGACCTTTGGCAATACAACTGGGCAGGACTGGGAGGGAGAATGTCACACCCAGACACATCTAGCCGTGCTGTCAAAATGCTAACGTCAATCAGGCCTTCGGAGTGACATCAGGGCTGTCACGCTCTCTGTTGGCACAGACATAAAGGGAGGTTGCCTTTGACTGTCTCCCCGGGCTCACCCCAGTTAATGGCCCAGAGAAACAAGTTCTGGTAAGATTTACAGGGCCCGGCCCAGACTTTTTAGCCATCAGCTGGGCTCAGCGTGACACTGCTGGGACCTGCCATCCCCATCCACCCTCCTGTGGCAAGGACAGGCCAATGCCTCCCCACGGCCCTGGGCACGACCACTCCACCTCATGGGGCTGGTAGTGTTCTGCTGCACAAACACTGACCAGCCTGTAAAAATAACCCAAATCTAAGCAAAACAGGCAGCGTGAACGCAAATGATTTTTCAGCAAATTACTGGGATACTTATGAAGGAGTTTGTCCAGCCAAATTGGAAAACCCAGGTCAGCAAATAGACACTTAACAGCCCATTACCTGTGTGGGATAACTGCTTAATGCTCCAGCCCAGCTGTACTTCAGTTTGCTTAGAGGAGTAAGTAATGAGATCTGCTCTGATGGCTGCATTAACAGATCGTTACAGACCAATTAAGTTCACAGCCACGAGAAGGTTTGAAACTATATTCCTGACTGGGGCAGGTTTCAGCGGAGCAAATGCCAGGAGAGGAGACCAGTGCTGAGGGAAATGTCCTGCTGGTGCTCACGAGGGCACAGAGGGACACCGAGACCCTGCTCCGACACAGACACTGCTGTTGTCTCCACCAGGCTCTGACCCTGTGCCACGGGGCTGCTCCACGTGGAGCCCAGAGCTTCAGCACCAAGAGGCTCTGCCTTCCCCAGCGAGAAAACTGCATCAGGGCTCCCCAAAACGGGCTCCACCATTTCCCACCGCTCCTGCTGGGGAGGTATGACCCACTAACGCAATCAAGCCTGCGCGGAGCCGCTCCCCCGCGTGGGAAATGAGCGCCATCAACTGTTGTAACGAGTTTCCACGAGGCTGAGGAGGACACACAGCGCAGGCACCTGCACAGAGAGCTCACCCACCCCTGCGGGGGCGCAGGCCGGCCCCTCACTCACCCAGGGTCACCACCATGACGGGGATGCTGAGGCGCTGGCGAGTGCTCTGGGACAGGCGCAGGAAGCCGTACTCCAGCGAGTACTCCACGATGTACTCCTCCTGCGGCCACACTGCGGAGAGCGAGACCCAGCACCGGGGTCTGCAATCAGTCACCAGGGACAGACAGCACCTCCGGGTTCCCCCCTCCCTCCCACCACATTCCGGAAAAGAGAATCAGTTGCAAAAGCTCCAGGCTTCCTTCCACCGATTTAAAAGAAATCAATACAAATTCTTTGAAATTGCAGCCCGTTCCCTTGATGTTAATCCTTAACATGAAACTTGTGGGAAAGCTTCAGGTTCCAAGCGGTGTCAAACGTTGCCCAGGAGCTGCCCACACTCTTGCCTGGAGAACCCTAGACCACTTGTTACTGCTCTGTCCAATTTCTGCTCTCTGAATTTTCAGAGCAGCAGGGAAATACACTTTACACCTGCTGAACACCCAGTAAATACTCCAGAGGGCAGGAGTGCTGTGCTTCCCAGGAGACAGAGCTCACTGCTGCAATTACAAATCCCAGAACTAAAGGCAGGAGCAATTACAGCTCTCCAAAAAATCTGCTGCCTGAAGTTTCCTTGATTTTCCTTTTTTTTTTCCCCTTCTTTTTAAAGAAAGGTTCAAAATAGATGCTTTTTGCTAAACTGTCTCTGAAAGGACAAAACCTCCTGATGAATAAGAGTCAAGCAATTAAATCCCTGATCTCTCAAACTGTCACAGGGCACCTTGCAAGAGGCAGTTTAAAGGATGCAGTAACTTACATGAAATGTACCTGCTCTTCTGCCTGACAGAAATGCCCACTGCACTTCCCTGCCTCTGATCCTGCTTCCTGGGCAGCAAACACAGGTTCCTTTCATCTTTTGTTTCCATTATAAAGCGGTTTTAAGACCAAATGGAAATAAGGTGTTTGAATATCAACAAAAGACCTACCGCCTTTGTATCATAAAATATTTTTCCGCGGTAAAATATTCTGTCTAAACTTCAAACTCAATGTACTTATACCCCAAGAAATGTGGAAAAATAATAAAAGAGGTATCTGGGACCCATTTGAAAAGATCAATTTTCTTAGCTCTGCTGGGAAGCAGCAGAACTCTCTCTCCCACCCCATTCCTGACCAGGTGCTCACAGCACTGCCCAACGTGGCTCTTACAGAGCTCAGGCACCCATTATCGAAGGTATTGCACCAAAAACATTTACTGCTCTCTAGCCTTACGTGACTTAATGATCTTAAATTCAGGACTAATGAGTTCTGGATCAGTATCAAGCAAAATCGCTGCAAGATCACGGGAGCAGTATCCAGCCTCCCAACCCTCCACAGCCAGTACTTCTGAACAGCAAAAAATTCCAGTCTTTCCAGGGAAAAAAAAAGTGTAGGTGAAACAGGCAAATTACGTAAGAATCCAATTGTTTTTAAATAGATTTCCTTCCCTAACAACTGGAAACAAGTTTTTCCAACACTGGAATTCCATTTTAAATAATATAAAGGCACTCAGTCTCCCCCTGGAGTTTATGAGACAGGAGCAGTGTAAGTCCTGCTGGAAGAAGGGGAGGGATACGGCAGGATGTGGAGCAGCAATGCCCTATCTCGCAACCCAATAAAACTTGCTCGGTGGCTTTTGGGATTAATTTGCTATTCCAAGTACTGGTGTTGAGTCAGGGACCCAAAATGCTGCCCAAACCCTGTTAATGGGAGGAGGAATGTGCGCTGTCAGGGGAGCTGAAGAGGACAATCTCCTCAGAAGAGGGAGGTTTGCATTCACCTGAGGTACCTGGTACCGGTCACTGCAGAAACATGGTGCCAGCCCATTTTATAGCCCAGGTGGTCCCTGACTCCCAGCCTCCCTCCAGCCAAGGGACAGGTTTCACTGTGGATCCATCGTTAGTATCGATGCGATTAACCGCAGGGGAACGCGTCAGGGAAGACATTTAAGGTTAGGAGGCAGGTGCCCAGAGAAGCCAGAAGGAAGGGGACGTGCAGGGAAGGTGCAGGGGAAGGAGAGAGCAGAGATAGCAGCGTAAGGTGTCTTTACCTGCTCTGGCTAGCATCTCAAACTCGGACACAGTCTCCCTCAGAGGCTGCATACCTTTAGTGGCCGCTTCACTAAATGAGAACTCCTGGCTTTCGTTGTGGGTCAGTGCCTCGGTGCTGCTCACCAGGGATGGCTTGAGGAACACCTTGGGCTCAATATCCAGCTCAAACTGTTGGAAAACCACAGCATGGAAAGTCACGTTAGCAGTCACTTCAGCTCCCATCTTCTGTGCTCCCTCCCTGTCCCCAGCAAAGGCCTCCACCACCAAAAGGAGAACAAAAGCCACCTTTTTGGGCTCCAATTTCTATCTCAAACCAAGAGCCAAGGAACACACTGTGTCTCCAGGTGACCGAGGGATCACAGAGGGACTATAGCAACTTGAGATGACTGCATTAACAAACCACTCCTCCCCAAACTGACAACCAGGTTCCCATCTCCCTCTGTGCACAAGGAACAGCGCCTTTACCTTGATAGAGCTGTTTTCAAACATATCCACGGTCATCTCCTCCTCTTCCTCCTCTTCTTCCTCAGCTGTGGATTCAACTACCATTCCTGGGAACTTCTCAACGCCACAGAATTGCAGGAAGATGGGGGCTCGGCTGGAGTTGCGCTGTATTTCCACCCGCAGGATGCCATCACGTGGCCATTTATCGCGCACGTGCTCCAAGCAGTTAATGGGCGAGCGGGAGAAGGCGATGTGGATGTAAGCCAGGATGAAGAGCACAAAGAGAGCCTACACACAGCAAGGAACAAAGCAGAGACCCATCAGCCCAACCAACTTCGGCCTGTTTGCAGACTCCCCAGTTTGAACCACTTCTTCTTTGCTCATAAAGACATCGGATTAACTGGTACAAGTGGATTTGTGAGTGGACAACAGTTTTTATGCTTTTCCAACCCCGGTGGTCTCTGCATCGAGAATGAAGCAGCCCAGAATCAGGAAATTTCAGCATTACATTATCAACAGAACGCAGCAGAGACAGCAGCAAGAACAACTTCCTCCTGTTTGCAAGACCAGTGCTGCCACCGATACCCATGCAGGACACAGGTCACACACACAGGCCCCAGCACAAGGTCCTGCAAACTGACCAAACACAGCACCAACGCGCGATGAGGCTCCAAAGCACTGAAAGACACATCCGTGCTGTTCAACCATTCCCTCCTCAGCACAAAGTGCTTCCGGTGGAAGCCCAGAGAAGACCACCAAGCTTTTACAAAGGCAGAAAGAAGCAAACCTCAACAGAATATAACCCACCATGAAAGCAGGACACAAAGCCACGGCAGAGCCACCAGCTCCACGTTCCAATCCAATGCTTGCTGCTGTGAGGTATGGACTGGGCCAGGGCAGAGGTGGCACTGGGGCACCTCCACTGCCATGCCCTGGCTCACCCCAAGGAACAGCTATGAAGTCACAGCAAAACAAAGCAGACAAATAAAATTCACTCCCTGTAGAGGAGATGGTAAATCCAGCATGACATTACCCAGCACTGTCCAAAGTCCAGAGCTTTGAGAAACAGAGCTGGTACAGTAAGTGGTAAAACCCAGTTTCAAACGCTCACTTCCCAACTGCATGAATATGCTCATTCCTAATTAAACCAGCTGTCCCTTCCACACATCCTTCCTGACCTATTTGCTATGAATAAACAGACGGGTAAACACCACAGCTGCAGAGGAGCTGCAAAGGAAGGTAAATCAGAAACACCTCCCTTGGGGCAGGAGGAGCCACGACGATGCCAGCAGAGCCACGAGCAGTTTGAGGACTCTGCGAGCAGCAGCACATGGGACCACAGGCTCTGACTTCACCCCTAGCCTGTGCTCAGAGCGGGATGGAGTCTGGCTGACTCCTAACCCTGTGGGCAGGCACAGGCTCTTCTCTGCAGACACCCTGTGAGGGCTCCGAGTTCCTCGGGAGCGCTCTGATCAAAGGCAAACAGCAGCAGGAACCGCTACCAGCCAGACCACTCGGTCTCCTGACAGCCTCCCCGCCAGCTCCATCCCTGATCCAGCCTCCCGGGATCCAGTTATACAATGGAGAGGGCGGGGGAAAAAAAACTATATTAAAACCTCAAACGTTTCTTGGAAGGGAAGAAAACGTGCATGTGCAGTATCAGAGAAAGTCTCCCAAATACTTCCTTGCTTTAAGCAACTGAACTTTAGAAACTCAGAGCAGAACTATGCTGGTGCCAGCTGGCAAGCTCGTCTCCCCCTTTCCCTTATCAAATTTCCCAGGCCCCTCCGTGGGTCCCCAGTCCTGCACCCACATCAACAGGAAAGCAGGTGGGTTTTTCCCCTGGCACAGAATTGATACTGTGCTGGTTGCTGACAGGGTGCTGACTGACAAAATGAAATGGGGTTAAGATGGGGTTGTACCTTAATCACTTCCAGAAAAGACACAACTCCAACAATCAAATCTCTCACGTAGGCAATGTATCCAAAACAAGTGGTTTTCTTGGAAACAGGAAGAGAAACCTTCCCTGACCTGACCCACACCAGCCCGGCTGCCCACTGAGCTGGCCCAGGGATTTCCTTGTTATTCCCAGTCAGAGTGGCAGAGCTCTGGCAGTGTGGATACCAGCACAGCCCATTACAACTACTCATGTCTTTCTCACTGAAGAGAGGCCCACGGGAGCTCAGGGGACAGCCCGGGGTCAGTGGTCCACGCACAGGCTGTGCCCTCTAGCAGAACTAATATTTTTTGTGTGTGTTTATAAGGAAATCTATGCCCCAGTATCCAACTGCAGCCAACAGGAGTGCCCAGCCCTCCTCACAAAGCTGCCCCTCACCTTGAGGAGGACGAAGAACTCGAAGACACGGCGGAAGGAGGGTGGGAAGAGGCGAGCGTAGGTCACTGCCATCTTGAAGAAGAGCGCATGGAAGAGGCGGTCGCGCACATTGATCAAAGGGTTCTGGTTGAGGTTGGGATTGCGGACGCCGCGGTTGTTGCCCCCGGCAGCCCCCCCGCCGCCGTTGTTGTGGGCCGGGTGGTGGTTGTTGGCGTTGGGCTGGTTCTCGGACATCCTGACGCCGCGGTCGGTCGCCGAAGGGCACTGGCGGTGCTGACCTAGGCCGGAGGAGCCCTTCCTCCCCGCGCTGAGCGGACTTGGAGCCGGGCGACCGCTCCGAAGGGTTGCGAGGGTCAAGCGCTGCCTCCGAGGGCCCGGAGAGAAGCCCCACACCGAGAGCCGTTGGGCGCCGACCGCCAGGCAGGAGCTGCCCCGGTTCCGCTCTCCTCAGGGGCGGCCTCCCCGGAGCCGGCCCGGCCTCCTACGCGCACACGACTCCCGAGCGGCGGGTAGGTCAGGCCTAGCGGGGCCCGGGCCAGGCGTCGGGACTCAGGGGGCCGCCGCTTCGGCGGTGCCCGGTAGCGGCGCGGCCCGAGCAGGCCCAGCGGAGACGCGACTCCTGGGCCGGCCCCGCGGCCATGGGGTGGGGGGTCCGTCACCGGGGCGGCGCAGCCGGTCCCGGAGCGCAGGCGGCAGCTCGGCTCTCCTAGCGCGGTACGGTATGGTATGGTACGGTACGGTACGGTACGGTGCGGAACGGCCCGGTCCCGTCCCCTCAGCGCCCCGCCGCCATCTTCCTCCACCGGCACCGACGGCGGCAACAACGCGTCTGCGCGAGAGCCGCAGGGAACGCTGGGACGGTGGAGGACAAGCGCTGGCCCCGCCCCTCCTTGGAATGCAAAGTTAGGTGTCTCCCGTCATGCACCGCGCTCAAAGTCCGCCGCTCCGCAGGCGGTTTCACCACAGAAACGTCGAAAATTCTAATAAAAAGGAGGATTTACGTATAGAAAATGATGTGTGTTTCTTGAAACGTGACTTAGTGGGGGAAAAAGTAGGAATCTTAGAAGAGATACTCACCGTGACCTAAAAATTATAATATAGATGTAGTTTAAATACTGTTGTGGGGGCATCAGAGTTCGTGCTCGCTTCGGCAGCACATATACTAAAATTGGAACGATACAGAGAAGATTAGCATGGCCCCTGCGCAAGGATGACACGCAAATTCGTGAAGCGTTCCATATTTTTTTTCCCACCATCCGAATCTTCCCCAGCCCCGAAAAACCCTTTTGGGCCCCCGCACCACGGCCGTGGGCGGCCCCAGCTCCCCAGCCCTAGTGTGTGGCCTCCCCGCTATAGGAGAGGGGCGAGGGGAGCAGATGGGCACCCAAAAACCTTCACCCCCCCAGCCCTGCTCGGGTCCCTGCATGGGTGCAGGTCCCACAAGGACACCTGCCTGAGGGGTGAGCCCCCTGTCCCCGCTGGGACAACCTGGAGGGGGAGGAAGGCGGAGAGAAAGGAGCCCTGGGGAGTGGCAGGTGGGGACCATCCAGGGTGAGGAAGACCCTGCCTGACCTTTGGCCATTTGGGGAGGCGCATGGAAGGGGCTTCAGGGTGGTCACGGGGCAGGGAAGGAGCCAGCCTCTCTGTGTCCCCTGTGCGAGGGCCACCCTGCTGCCCCCCGTCCTCCTCTGCTCCCCTGCCCGTGTACCCCAGTGGGACTGCAGCGGTGCCAGGGCAATGAGCCCCCCGGGCGGTACCATGGGTCTTTATTTAATTATTCTTTTACAGCAGGTTCTGCTCTGTGTAGTCGGGGTCCCAGGGCCAGCCCCAGCCCCCCCACAACCTCCAGGGCAGCCCCCCACATCCAACTCAGTCCCCTGGAGGGCACAACCCACCGAGGGGAAGCTGGGGCCAGCCCTGCCCTGGTGCTCTCGCCCTCCTCAGCACCCGGAGCGTCCTGGGCAATGATGGCAGGCGGGACGTGTCCATGCCCCCCCGTGCAGCTCTGGGGGTCTGGGGTGCCCAGAAGCCCCAGGACTCCAGGTCGTGCTGTGGTGACAGCTGAGAAGGGGTCCACTCAGACAGTGCTCTCCTGGTAGCTGTCATCCTCCAGGAAGGGTGTCAGCCTCCTCCCGGGGCTGGGGGCCACTGGCCCTGGGGCTGCAGCCCCCTCAGGGTCCTCATCGCACTGCTCCTTGGCAAAGTGTACAAAGACCTGCAGGGAGGGCAGGGTGAGGGGCAGCACTGGCAGGACCCTGTCCCCCCATGCCTTTTTGCCCCGTGTCCCCTGTCACCTGGTCAAGGGTGGTCTGGGACACGGAGTAGTCCTCGATGTGGCAGGGGCCGCGGTGGGCTGCCAGGACGCTGAAGACGCTGGCCAAGGAGGCGGCGCGGGAGGGGAGCTGGAACTGCAGCAGCCCCCCGTGCCGTTCCTTCAGCACGATGCCAGGGAACCGGTGCAGCATCAGGCTCTCCACCGGCCCCGGCCCGGGGCCACCAACCCGCACCACCACCGTGTAGCCGTCCCCAAACCTGCAGGAGAGAGGGGGACATTGCTGCAGGGTCCAACCGTGTCCCCATCCTCTGCAGGCTGGCCGCCCCTCGACACTGGAGCCCCCCCCGAGCCCCCAGCCCCATTACCTGTTCTTGAGGTGCTGGACGCTGCCCAGGCAGCGGAACCGGCCGTTGACCATGATGGCCATCCTGGTGCACAGCGCCTCGCACTCCTCCATGCTGCCGGGGGGCAAGGTGTGAGGCCTGGGGGGCAGAGGGGTGCTCCCCTCTGGGGGTGCCGTGGGGACAGAGGATGGGGGCTCACCTGTGGGACGTGAGCACCACAGACCTGCCCTCCCGGATGACGCTGAGGATGCAGTCCCACAGGAACCGCCGGGCTCGTGGGTCCATCCCTGTCGTGGGCTCATCCTGCGACAGCCCCGGTGGCCATGTCAGCCCCGGCAGGCCCAGGCGCTGCTGCGGGAGCCCCCCCACTGCCCCCACTCACCAGGAAGACGACGGGGGGAGAGCCGAGGAGGGCTATGGCCGTGGAGAGCTTGCGCTTGTTGCCCCCGCTGTACTTGCCTGCCGGCCGGTCTGCGTGCGGCTCCAGCCCCAGCTTGGTGATGCCCCACTGGGCCACCTGCCAGAGATGGGGAGGGGATGAGGATGGGGGTCCCCTGGGGTGGGGGAGCTGGGCCACGGGCCCTACCCTGGGGGTATCCTCCTCCGGGACACCGCGCAGGCGGCTGTAGAACTCCAGGTGCTCCCGTCCCGTCAGCAGGTCTGTGATGGCGTCAAACTGGGGGCAGTAGCCCATGTGCTGGTGGACGGACTGCAGGTCGGTGAGCACGCTGCGGGGACGGGGACATGGCTGAGCATGCTGCAGGGACGGGGACAAGCTCCAGGGATGGGGACGAGGCTGAACACACTGCGGGAAGAGGGATGAGCCCACTACGGGGATGAGGATGAGGATGAAGCTGAGTGCCAGCACGCTGCAGGGATGAGGGCAAGGAGGAGCACAAGGCAAGGACAGGGATGATGTGGGGACAAGCAGAGGGGGACCAGCGGGTTGGCTGTGGAGTCCCTCTGTCTCGCCCACCTGTGCCCTTTCAGCCAGGCCTCCCCCAGCGTCACCTCCGTGTCCCCCGTCAGCATCTTGAAGGTGGTGGTCTTCCCCGCGCCGTTCACCCCCAGGAGACCGAAGCACTGCAGGGCACAGACGGGGGTTATGGCAGCCCCGGCCATGCCCATGTCTGTCCATCTGTCTGGCCGGCTGGCACTCACCTCCCCGGGGGGGACAGCCACACAGAGCCGGTCCACGGCCGGAGCCCTCCTGCGCCGATAGACCTGAGCGGCAGAGCCCCCCGCCCGTCACCCACCAGCGGGACCGGGGGCTACGGGAGAGGCTGGACCCCCCACAGCGAGGGCCGGGGCAGGGTCTGGCTCCACAGCACGCACCTTGGTCAGGTCCTTCAGCAGCAGGAGGTGGCCGGGGGGGGTGGTATTGGCCACCCTCTCCCGCTCCCGGGCCACGTCCTGGTCCTCCTCCCCCAGCAAGGGCAGCTGCAGAGCCCGTGGCCTGAGGGCAACAGCAGTGGGGGCACTTCCAGGGCTGCCCACCCCATAGCTACCCCACGGCTGCCCCATGGCCAGTGCTCACCCCAGCCGCAGGAAGAAGCGGTATTGCAGCAAGAGGGTGAAGAGGAAGAAGATGACACCCTCGATGGCCATGGCGAACATGTTCTTCCCCACCAGATCCCAGGAGAGTGGGGACACGAAGCGCTTGTCCCCTATGAGTGGTGAGAGGGGCTGTAGAAGGGGGGAGACACCAGGGAGGACCCCTGCACTGGCTGGGCTTTGGGAAGGGGGAGTAACCCCGATGCCCCCAGACTCACCGAACCTCTCGAAGGCGTCAGCCATCGCCTGGTTCTTCACCATGTCAATGAGGCCTCGTCCCAGACAGAAGTGGGGGAAGATGAGGAAAACTTTCTTCAGGACGTGGTTGATGTCGTTGAGTTTCTGCCAGGGCAGTGAGGAGAGGGGAGGGAGTTGGTGCCAGCTCCATGGGGACATGAGGGGGGTCTGGGACAGCCCGGGGCCCACCTTGTCCACGAAGAGCTCCAGCACGAAGGTGGCCACGCTGCCGTTGATGCCGATGAAGAGGTTGATGCAGGTGAGGGCCACATAGGCGGTGCTGGGGATGCTGAAGAGGAAGGAGGCCGGGTACATCAGGGGGGTGATGGACCAGCTGGAGGGGCACAGAGATGGGGGCTGGCTAAGGTGCAGCTCCCATCTTGAGGGGCACAACAGGGCAAGCCAACCCCCAGCCAGCCCCCACGACCCCCTGAGCCAGGACTGCCCCCAGCCCTGCTCAGAGCCCCCTCTGTGTCCCCTCCTTCCCGGGGTCCACCCCCAGGGGGGGTCCCCCAGCCCTTCACCCGTAGAGCAGCAGCAGCAGCACCAGGGAGGGCAGGTTGGCAGAGGACACATAGGACTTCTGCTGGAAGCAGAGGAAGATGAGGATGACCAGCAGCGCAGGGACCAGGTAGTTGCACTGTGGGCACGGAGAAGCCAGGGAGGGGGTCACGAATGGGACCTGGCCCCCCAGAACTGTACCCCATCCCTGTCCCCAAACTGCACCATGTCCCAGGTGAAGTTGCCCAGCCAGTAGGTGACGGGCTTCATCCCGCTGACAAACTGCAGGTGCTTGGCCTTGCTGACCCGCTCCTCGATGAGGAAGAGCACGAAGCTGGCCGGGACGAAGGACATGGCGAAGATCACGCAGATGGAGACAAGCACGTCCACCGAGGTGGCCATCCTGCCACAGAGGGGAGGACTCAGTCGGGGACAGTGGGGGACCCTGAGAGACCCCTTTCCCCAGCACTCACAGGGCGGCCTCTGAGAGCTGCTCCTTGGTGAGGTTGAGGGGGTGGTTGGTGGCCGTGATGCCGTAGAGCGTGGGGTCGGTCCCCGAGGGCAGCCGGGCGCGCAGCAGCCCATTGCTGGCCACATTAATGAAGGAGACCATGGCGTGCCAGCCCTTGTTGTTGAACCAGACCTGCAGCCCAGGGGGTGCAGTGACTCAGAGACCCCCCTCCCACCCCAGCGCTGTGCCCACAGCACCCCGAGGGGCTCCCACTGCCCCCTGGCTCTGTCTGGGATCAGATCTTCTCAAGCTGCTCCCACCTCGGACGGGGACCCAGGTGCCACATCCCCACTGCCCCGCAGCTCTCTCTCAGGGCCAGACGTACCTTGATGTTCCTGCGGGCGTCCAAGCCCTTGATGAGGCGGCTGAGGTTGCGCAGGAGCCGGTCCGAGGGGCTGCCCTGGGTGTGGGAACAGGGGGTGAGGAGCAGGCTGACCCGGCCAGAGCCCTTCCAGCTTCGGGATGCCAGAGCTGAGCTGGGGGAGCCAAGCCTCAGCCGTACCAGGGTGATGTTGAAGAGCGCCCGGAGCTCCAGCACCGCCTCGTCCACCTCCAACGCCGACGGCAGGGCCTGGGAGCTGCCGGCGCCCAAGGAGAAGCCACCGTACCTGCAGGGATGGACGGGTACTTACAAACTTGCCATCCCACCGAATCCCTCCTGGCCCCTCCACCCTGCTCTGGGCACACTGCTTGCCCAGAGGCCACGGTGAAGGGCACGCAGGGTAGGGCTGAAGTTGCCCAGATGAGGACTCTGCCCACAGATGGCTCAGGTTCTGCCTGACCCCACAGGGAAGCTCCTGCCCCCGACCCCATCTGCATGAGACCCCCAGCCCCCCCAGGGCTCACCTCTGCTCGTTCACCCACTTCTTGTTCCTCAACCTGAAAGAAATAGGGTGGGGGGAGAAACACCCCCAAGGAGAGGTTACGCCAGGCCACGAGCCCCCCAGCAGCTCCCCCTTTACCTTGCGGTGCCCTCGCAAGGTTTAGTCCCCAGTGTCCCTCCCTCCTTCCAGCACAGAGGCAGCCTGTGCCAAAGCCCTGCCCTGTCCTCCTTGCCGTGTCCCCAACGATGTCCCCAGGGTGTCCCTGGCCCCACCACTCACTCCTGGCGGATGATCTGGGGGTAGGTCTTCACCAGGAAGTCGGAGATGTTCCTGCCCGTCAGGTTCTGCAGGACGTCACCCGTGCCCCTTTGCACCTGGGGGGATGGACAGCCGGGCTGGACGGACACACAAACCCACTGGCCTCCCCAGAACATCGCCTGCACCCACACCCGGCAGCGCTGGTGCCCCCCACTGTGGGCTGGGGGTTACCTGGGGCGGTGGGAGCCCCCCAGCCCCCTTGGGGCAGTCAGGCAGCATCCTGCGAGCCCCTGGCCCGCTGCACTGGCATGGGGGGGACAGCTCAGCCTGCGTCCAGTTCCCACGCTGCAGCACTTCCAGCAGGCCTGGGGGGGGCAGGGGGGCCAAGAAGCCATCGGGGTGGGAAGCTGGGGGGCACGGCCCCATCCTGGGCACCGCAGGGAGGGAGAGAGACTCCTGTTACCAGCTTGGAGTGTGCCAGAGGCATCAGGACTTTCAGCCCACCATGGGATGGCTGGGGACGGGGGTGTCCCATGGCATGGCACTAGCTGGCAGGGCTGCCCCCAAGCCCCAGCTGCCCCCTCCCAGCCCCCCCAGCCCCACAGCCACTCACTCCTCCCTGGCATCCTTCATGCACTCGGTGCCAAAGCCTGGCTCGGCCAGGAGCGCGGCCAGCAGCCGAGCCGTGTCGGGGTCCCCCGGGGCGTCGTTGCTGGTGGGAGATGTGGGAGTGAGCTGGTGACAATGGGGGGGACAGGGGACACGGGGGGACAGAGGGATGGGGACACACCTGAAGAAGGTGAACTGCTGCCCGTACATCTGGGGCCGGAGGCGCAGCGGCGGGTACTTCCCGAAGGGCGGCACGATGAGGCTGAAGAGCAGCGCGATGCAGACGAAGACGGCGGGCAGGATGATCTGCCAGGGGTGGGGGACAGACGGGGGTCAGGGCAGGCTCCACACCCCCTACCCCATCCCCTCCGAACCCCTTACACCCTACCAGTCCCCCAGCCCTACCTGTGCGAAGAAGCCGCGGGTGCTGCGCCGGGCGTGGAGCATCCTCTTGATGAAGAGCGCCCGGAGCTGCTGGCGGGTGAGTGCCCAGCCCCTCACCCTGCGGCAGGCCTGCCTGACACCCCCCTGCAGCAGGTCAGTCTCCCGGGACTCCTCTGCTGCGGGGACAGAGACAGGTCTGGCCTCGGCAGAGCCAGCGGCGAGGGGTATGGGCTCGGCGGGGTGATGAAGGGGGTTGGGGTGTCCCCCCCACCCCAGCAGGGACGGGGTGCTGCATGCAGGGATGTGATAGGAGACCCCCAGCCCTCCTCTCAGCCCCCCTACCTCGCCGGGCTCCTTTGGCTCAGCATAAAGGAGATGAAAGAGGGGTTATAGCCACGCCAGCACCTACCCGGCTGGGTCTGCACCAACCCAGGGCAGAGCCAGCTCCCCAGACAGTCACAGCCCCCCACCCCGACCCCCATGGCTGCCCCCACGCCAGCTCTGTCTCCAAGAGAAGGGGCCTGGATACTTCCCGTGGGATTTTATGTCCCACCCCAACCCCTGCACAGAGCTGGGATCCCCCAAACCCACCACCATTCCTGCCCCTCACCCTGCCTGATGCCCAGGGGGGCACCCCGAGGCTGGGCAGGGGTGATGGAGCATCCCCCTGCCTGCGTGTCCAAAGGGATGCCTGCTTGGATGGATGTGCCTGGATGGACACGTGCCATGGCCCCAGCCCAGGGGCTGAACACCTCAGGGGTCCCAGCACCCAGCTTCCCCCTCCTTACCCAGCTCCCCATCGGCTGCTTCTGCATCCCCCACCTCGCCAGGGGCTGCTCCGCTCCTGGTGCCTGACAAAATGGGGGTGAGAGCACCAGAGTGGGACCCAGGCCAGAGCCTGCGATTCTTCCCTGCACCCATGGGTGCTCCCAGCAGGGGCCTCAGCCCTGGGAAGGGCAAGGGCCACTTGGGGTGCTGGGGTCACCCGCATCCCTCTGCTCCAGGCTGCTCAGCACCTTCCCCTGGCCCCTGCCCCGCACCTCAGCACCCTGAATCTGACTCCCAGCCAGCACCGAGGCATTTTACCTGCCATGTCAGCATCCAGCCCCGTGTCCTGGGCCACCTTCAGAAAGATCTGAGGGGTGGGAGAGGGCTGCCATTAAATTTGGCCACCAGCACCCATCACCCCGGTGAGGCAAATCCCTCAGGTTGGGGGCAGCCCCCGGCAGAACCCCAGGGAGGGTGGGCACCCCGGGAGCCACAGCTCCTCCAGGTACCTCTTCCAGGGTGGTGTCAGAGATGCCGTAGCTGGAGATGCCCAGTTCCCCCAGGCGGGTGTCCAGCTCACGGAAGAGGTCCCCAAAGGCCCCATCCTTAGCCCCGCTGTAGGGCAGGACGAAGAGCACCTCGTGCCCGATGTCCTCCACCAGCCGGGAGCCAGGGACCAGGTTCTGGATCAGAGCTGAGAGCTGGGTCACATCTGGGGGGACAGGGAGGGCTGGAAGCCCGGGGCAGGAGGCGGTGGCCAGCGCAGGAACTGGCCAAAGCTGCCATGTGCCCTGAATTCTTGTCAGGGGGTCCCCCGGGGGGCTGCAGGGGGCAGGAGGGCAGGAAGCCCCACCAGTGGCAGGGCAGAGTGTGGGGCTGAATGCACCCACACCCCCGCCCCGGCCAAAGGGGGACAGGTGGGGAGCACCCGGGGGATGACATCATACTAAGGGCACTGGGAGGGATGGGACCCTCACCCACGGCGCTGGCCTCGCTGCCCCGCTCGCTGCCCAGCCCCGTGTCACTGCTCTGCTCCGAGTCACTGCTGTCCTGCGGGAAAGGGTGGCCACAGCCTGGCACCCTGCGGCAGGAGCCGGCCCCAAGCCTGGGGCTCGGTGCCCCTCGATCCCTGGGGCAGAGGGACCAGTCACGCTCTTGGGTGATGCTCAGTGGGGCTGAGGGACCCACCTTTTTGGTGGTTCCGGGGACGGTGCCGGTGCTGCCACCCGTCCCGACCGGCTCCCGCTTCACCAGGGTGAGGTGGTAGCCGGTGCCCAGCCTGGCCTTGAGGAAGAGGGGGGACCCGCAGCAGCAGAGCCGTCCCTGCGAGATGATGGCCGTGCGGTCCCCCAGCAGCTCCGCCTCGTCCATGTAGTGGGTGGACAGGATGATGGTGCGGCCTGGGGGGGGGGGGGCAGGCAGCAGGATGGACCCCCAGCTCCCTCACTGGGCCCCCCTTTGTGAGCATCTCCCCACCAGCATGTCCCAGAGGCCCTGCTGCTGGTTGTCCAGTGCTGGGGGGCTCAGATGCTCGGAGGGGGAAGTGGGGTTCCCCCTGTGCCCCCCAGCCCTGACCTTTGCGGTACTTGAGCAGCAGCTCCCAGATGCTGCGGCGGGAGTAGGGGTCAACACCGGCCGTGGGCTCGTCCAGAATGACCACCCGGGAGCCACCCACGAAGGCGATGGCCACCGAGAGCTTCCTCTGCATCCCTCCTGAGGGGCAGCAGAGACAGCGTTGGGGGGTGCTGGGGCTATGGACCCCTGCTCGGGTGCCAGCCCTGCCCCCTACACGCACCCGAGAGGTTCCTGGTCTGCTCCTGGCGCTTGTGGGGCAGCCCCGTGTCCTGGATCAGCTGCTCCATCTCTGCCTTCACCTGCTCCTCCGACAGCCCCTTCAGCCGCCCGTAGAACCAGACGTGCTCCTCCACCGTCAGGCTGGGGTGAGGACGGGGGGTGAGGGGGTGCAGCCCGGCCTGTGCCAGCCCCCCATCCCTCTCCCCTGCCCGCCCTGCCCCTACATGTCAAAGAGCACGTTGTGCTGGGGACACATCCCCATGGTTTTGCGGATGCTGTCGATGTCGGAGCGGATGTCCCAGCCCAGGATATAGGCAGTGCCAGCGGTGGGGGGCAGGAGCCCGGTCAGGATAGACCTGGAGGGGGTTCGGTGGGGAATGAGGGTCACAGAGAGCAGGATCAGTGGGGCTTGGGTCCCCCATCCTATGCAGGGTGCTCAGTGCCCAGCCTCATGGAGACCCAAGTGGGGACAAATCGGATGGGGACGTGGCAGCACCAGGGCAGAGCCAGGCTCAGCTCCCATCCCCACTGTGCCCCCCACCCCCCGTCTCACATGGTGGTGGTCTTGCCAGCCCCATTGTGGCCCAGGAAGGAGGTGATCTGCCCCTCATAGAAGTCCAGGCTCAGCCCATTGACGGCCACGCGGCTGCTGCTGCGGTAAATCTTCACCAGGTTGCGGATGGAGACACCAGGCTGGAGCTGGGCAGGCGGCTCCTCCACCAGCACTGGAACCCACCAGAGGGTCACGTCCCAGGCAGGACCCCTCACCAGGGGGCAAAGCCCAGGTGGGAGGGCTCAAGCCCAGCTCGGTGGCTACCCAGCTGTGTGGCTCTGGAGGGGGCAAGGGCTCACCTTGGGGTGCAGAGAGGGGGCTGGTGGGGTAGGGAGGGTGCCCGTCTGAGGATGGCTCTCCAAACCAGTAGCTCTTCAGGAAAGGGAAATTCCAGGGCTTGGGAATCCCGTACTGACCTGCGGCAGACAGGGATTGAGTGGGGCTGGGGGGCTGATGGGGTCTGGGGGCGCTGCTGGGGTCTGGGGTTCTGCACTCACCTGGAAAAACACCCTCAAGGTACCAGGTGGCCAGGCCATAGAGCCCAGCGTCCAGCAGCAGCAGCCCCATGGCTGTGGCAAAGTTGTAGGGGTCTCCTGGCACAGGGCTGGTGGCCAAGTTGTGCCACTGAATGCCCACTCCCTGCTCCTCGTAGAGGGAGAAGTACTCGCAGCCGAAGCCGAAGGCCACCGGTGACAGCAAGCTCTGGTGGCAGCAAGAGTGGCAGCGTGGGCAGAAAGACCGTCTGGGGGTGTTCAGCCCAAAGCCCCCCACTTAGGGTGCCCTGGGGGCATCAGGGAGGGGGCAGCCATGGCCACTCACCACGAGGACACGGAGCGGGAAGGTGATGTGGTCACGCCAGGCAACACACAGCACGTAGGGCAAGTAGAGAGAGAAGTAGATGATGCCACCACAAGCCGAGGCCAGGTTGGCACGGGGGAAGAAGATGCTGATGAGGAAGCACTGGCTGATGGTGGCCACCGAGAAGGTGCCGAGGAAGACGAAGATGACAGCTGGGTCGCTGTAGGGCAGGATGTTTCCCAGCTGTGGATGGAGGCAGGTTGGACAATGAGGAGCCCTCCGTGATGGCTCCCAGCCCTGATGCTCCCCAGGTCACCCACACTGTCCCCTGTGCCCTCCAACCTGCCTTGAGGATGAGGACGAGGAGGGCAGAGCTGAGGAGGAAGGGGAGGAAGCTGCTGAGGAACCAGCTGAGCCAGAGGATCCCACTGCTCAGCCCCATGGTCTTCATGGTCTCCTTGAGACGCGTCTCCTTCTCGTGCACCACCCCCTTGATGATCATGGCCACCGAGTAGATCCAGGCCAGCGTCATGAAGAGGGGCAGCGAGCGGTTCAGCACCCGCAGGAACCTGGGGGAGATGGCACCAGTCCTTCCGCCTCCAGCCTGGCACCCTGGGGCCGTGGCCAGAGAGGGGACACCTGGGGCATGGACCAGCCCTGTGCCACCTCCCTGGGGCAGCGATGCTGTGGGGTGCTTGGACCCGTCCCCCACAGCAGTGAGTCACATGAGGGTCCTGGGGAGCTGGGGCCACCCCCCACCATCCACTCACACATCATCCACATAGCAGGGGTAGGGCATCTGCTGGACGTAGACCCCCATCCGTGGGGCAGCCCCCGTCTGCACCCGCACCACTGCCTGCTCCACCAGGTCCTGCACGTAGACAAAGCCCCCCCACACGTAGCGCAGGTCGCTGAAGGGGTCGGCTGCGGGGCCCGGGTCCCAAAACCTGGGGGGCAGAGCATGGTGTCCCCCCACAGCATGGGCATAGGATGCTCAGGGACCATGGAGATGAAAAAGGTGGGTGTCCCCCGACCTGTCCTTGATCTTGTTGGTCCTGGTGACATCATCGATGTCCATGCGGATCTTGTAGCGGACGTGGGGGGGCAGCGCGGGGGCCGTGGCATTGATGGGGGGCTGGAAGACCACAGCTGCCCAGAACTGCTGCTCCTCCAGCAGCTCCAGGGCCCGGGCCACCAGCTGCTCCTCAGTGGCCACCGCCTCAATCTTGTCCAGGCAGACACACTGCAGGCAGGGTGGGCACGGCTCAGGGGGGCTGGGGGAGCCAGCCTGCCCGGGCAACCAGGGGGACATTGTACCTCCATGAACTGGGACAGCGTGCTCAGGACCCTGTCTGCATCGGCATACACCTCCTGCCAGGTGGGGCCTGGCACCACCGCTGGCCCCCTCAGAAACCTGATCAGCGCTGGCAGCTTCCAGGAGGTGCCGTTGAGGAACCCATCCAGGAGCTGGGCTGTCCCCGGGGCCAGCAACAGGTCCTGCAAAGCACCAGGGTGATAGAGCCCACCCAGGAGGACCCCTCCACACACACCACCAGCGCCCTCCCATCTCACACCCCACCTCAGCCCAGTCCCCGATGCAGGAGGGGGTCTAGGGGGGTCACGCACCCAGAGGACCTGCATCTCCAGGCTGCTGTTGAGGAAGGTGTAGATGCGGGGTCCCAGCTCCCGCCAGGCACCCCCCATCTCCCCCAGCACCGCCAGCTCCCGGAAGGTCCGGTTCACCTACAGGAGGAGGGGAATGAGGCAGAGTTGGGGTGAGACACCCCTACCCCCTATAGCCCCCCCCACTTACCTCAGCCATGATGCTGTCGGGGCCGGGGCCGGGTGGCGTGTACAGGATCTTCCCCATGAAGAGGGGCTTGATCCCCCTCCAGAAGATCTGGGAGAAGGGGCTGGACTCCAAGCTATGGACCAGTTCTCGGCAGAAGGGACCTGGGTGGGGACAGAGCCGACTCCTCGCCACCACCAGACCCCCCTCAAAACTAGCCCCCCACTCCACCCCATCTCCCTGCAGCCCAGCCCACTTACTGCTGGTGTTGCCCAGGATCTTGGTTCTCCGCTCCGAGCTGTTGCGGTCCAAGAAGGCTTTGACATCATTGTCCTCGTACCAGTTGAGGGAGGGGATCCTGAGCCCCCCACCCTCGGGGTGCCCACAGGCAATGCGTGACAAGGTCCCCAAGGCACCTGAGCCAAGGTGTGGTGGGAGCTCGGGGTGCTGATGGCCACCAACGCCAGCTCTGCTGGCGTTGGTGGCCATCAGCACCCCGAGCTCCCGCCGCAGCTCGGTGAGGCTGGTCATGGAGGAGATCTGGGGGAGCAGAGTGGGGCTGTGAGGCACAGGGACACCCAAGGACACCATGGGGTGCACAGGGAGGAGGGTGGAGGGTGGAGTTGTGGAGCTACCTCCTCCATCAGGGACGCTGCATCCCGCAGGAAGGTGCCCAAGGCTTCCACGGTGCCAGTGATGTCACCCACCTCCAAGCTCAGCTGCTCCTGCAACGGGGGGCATGAGAAGGGGGGGTCACAGCCCCCTTTGGGGAGGGGGGATTTCTGCCCCAGTGCCCTCCAGCACCCAACCTAGCCAGGTTGGATGGTGCTTTGAGCAACCTGGTCTAGTGGGAGGTGTCCCTGACCCTGGCAGATGGTCTTTAATGTCCCTTCCAACCCAAACCAGTCTATAAATCTATGGTTCTAGGGGGGCTCACCACCAGCAGCCGGGGGTAGTCGAGCTGGGAGAGGAAGGAGCCCTCCATGGCACGGAGCTGGGGGTCAGGCAGGGCACAGAGCTCTCGCTGCAGGCGCTGGCTGCCCCCCACCAGGAAGCCCCCCAGCTCTGAAACGTTGCAGACCACGGTCTTCAGCGGGAGGCGGGCGCTCGCTGAGGAGAACTGGGGGGGGGAGAGGGGGGAGAGGGTCCATCACACCACGTGGTCTGGCACCGTGGGCACCAGGAGCGGGCCCCGCGCCGACACTCACGATGCGGGGGCTGAGCTGAGCCCCCATCAGCTCATCCACCAGCGCTGGCGGCAGAGACATGTTGGTCTGGAGGAACCAGGAGAAGGTCTCATTCTCTCTCAGGTAGTCTCTCACTGGCCGGGCTGGTGGGGGGGGAGAGAAAAAGGGTCAGCCCCGGTGTCAGAGACAGGGTTCTCGCTCCCCAGCGCCCCCCATCCCCGGTGCTCACCCCTCTGCCGAGCCCCATTTCCCTGGAGCCGGCGCAGGAGCGGCAGGAGCTGGGAGAAGCTGCGCAGGAGCCGCTGCCTGTCGGTGCGGAGCAGGACTTGCCGGGCTTCCGTCAGGAGGCGGGAGAGGCTGCGGGGGCAGGGGCCGGGTGGTGAGACCCCAGCCCCGCTGCCCAGGCAGGCCCCGCCACCCCCCAGCCCCCCGCCGCTCACATGGAGCCCTCGAAGTTGCCCACCACGCCGGGGGTCTCTCCCGCCGTCGGGTGCCGAAAGCAGGGGTTGTTCATGTTGCAGATGATGCCCTGGAGCCAGGGCAGGGTCCCGGCCGAGGGCAGCGCCTTGTTGGGGAAGTGACCTGTGGGAGAGGGACAGAAGGGCCACTGGGGGTAATACGGGACCCCCAGAGCCACACACACCCCCAAGCGGGGAGATGCCAGTGACCACCCCCCCCAGCTCATCTCCACCTCCCAGGTTTGTCTTCCCTGGTGCCACCCAGGGCCATCCTGGGGCCCCGCAGGGCTCCTGCGCAAGGGGGGGGTCCGGGGGGGGCCGCCCCGGAGGGTGCAGGACACTCACACTCGTGCTGTTGGAAGGGCGGGTGGGATTGTCGCACCGAGACCAAGATGAAGAAGAGGAAGAGGGGCCAGAGGATCTCGATGGCCAGCTGGATCTGGGGGAGACCCGTGATTGGGGGGGGGATCATGGTCCCCATTGGCACCCAGGGCTCTGCCTGCCCCCAAACCAGCGGCTCCGGGGACCCTCCCGCCCCGGGGACCCCCTCACCCGCTGCCGCCGGCGGTAGGTGAAGTTCTTCCAGAGCAGCAGCCCCAGCTGGGTGCCCACGGCCATGGCGGGGGTGTGGGGGGCACCTGCCCTGCGCCCCGCTCGGCTCCAGCTGCAGGAGAGAGCCGGGAGGGGGGGGTAGGGGGGTCAGTGCTGAGCCGTGGGCTCTCCTTTCCCTCTGGCTCGGGGCTCAGCGCTGGCCCCAGCTGGGAGGGTGGCAGGAGCCGGCCCCGCATTCCTGCAGGAAAGCTCCTTTCCGCAGCAAAGCCCTCAAATCGCATTCTTTTCTAAACCAAAAGCAGCAAAATAGGGCACAAGCTCTGCCGCCCCCCCCCGCCCCCAGGTCAGCGCTGCGTGAGGAGCCGCGAACGGGCTTCACCCACCCCGCCGAGCCCGGGGAGCAGCCGGGCCCCCCCAAAAACCTCGGCCCCGAGCCCCGGAGACCCGCCCGTGCCTCAGTTTCCCCGTGTGAGGGATGTGGCCGGGCCACCAGCGGGGTCTGGCATTTCTGTCGAGACCCTCGGCACCCAGACACGGCTCTGGGAGGGGGAAGCACCTCGATGCCCCCTGAGCTCAAACACATCCCCCCTTCCCCCCGCCCAAGGCCCCCTCGAGTTGTCCTGCCCCCAGCGGCTCCGGTTGGTCCCTTCCCTGGCCCCGTCCCAGGCCACCTCCTGCGGCTTCACCCGCCCCCGGGACCCACCCGGCAGCCCCCCTCTTCCAGCGGGCCGGTTTCGTGACGAGCCTCGGCGGAGGCGGCACGACCGGACTCGCAGCGTCCCGCCCGGCAAAGCCCGGCTCCGGAGCTGGCCCCGGGGCCACCCGCGCATCCCGGGCCGGCGGCCGGAGCTGCAGACTCACCCGCCGGGGGTGGTGGGGGGGTGCGTCGGGCCGGGGGTCGGGCCCGAGGGCTGTGCCCACGCTCGGGGCTAAGCCGGGTCCCCGATACAGCGGGGATAAACGGGCACCAGCCGGCGGGATTAGAATCCCTCCGGGAAATCCGGCTAATCGGCCTGCGGGGCCGGACACGAGCGGCACCGCAGGGGGTCCTGGGGGGTGACACCCCTCCGAGAGGGCACCGGGACTCGGGGGCAGCCGCGCCACCCGTCCCCCGCCACAGCGGGAGCGAAGGGGGACCCAGCGCCCCGGTTGCCAGGGTGGGGATGACACCGGTGGAGCAGGGGGGCAGAGGCGGCTGGTGCCGGCACCGGGGGGTGCTCCGGGGCGGGAGGAGCCTCGGCGGCTCTTTTCGGGACCAAACCAACCCAAACCACCGGGACCCTCCAGAAGCCGCCTCCCGGAGCGCGACTCGCGTGGGAATCTGCTAACTCACCCCGGGGGGAGAAACACGCCCCGGCGCTGCAGCCGGGAGCACGGCGGCCCCCGACCCCGGCACCCCCCGACCCCCGGCCCGCCGCGCCGCCCCCCGGAGTGCGGACCCCCGCGGAGGGACGGGGGGGGGGGGTGATGGGGACAGGGGGACAGCCCGGGAGAAGGGGGGGAGGGGGGGTGATGGGGACAGTTTCGGGGGAAACAGCCGGGGAGAGGCGATGGGAACAGACCCGGGGGGACACGCACAGCCCGGGGGGGTGACGGGGACAGCCCGGGAGGGGGGGGGAGGTGCGGACAGTCCCCGGGGGGGGGACGCTGCGGAGCCGAAGCCCGGCCGCCGCTCCCCCCCGGCAGCATAATCCCCCCCCGCCCCCCCCGGGACCCTCAGGACCCCCGTTACCTGCTCACGCCGCCACCCTGCGGCCCCTTTAAAAGACCCCACGGGCTCCGCCGGGCTCACGCGCAGGCCCCGCCCCCCCCGGCGCTACAAAGTAACCACGGGGCGTGACGTCATGGGAAATGAGCCTTAAAGGGGCCGTGCTGGGGGACGGGGGGTGTCAAGAAGGGGGGGGTGCGAGGGGCTGGAGGGTCCCTGTCCAGCACCGACCCCTCCTTGGTGCTGGGGAGACCCAGGGGCTGTGGGAAACGGCTGATCCTTTCTCTAGAAACGAGGTTTTTATTTCCTTGCTCAGAAAAATAGATTCATTTAAAAAAAAAAAAGAGTTTAAAAAGAGGGAATGATGAAAGTAGAGGCTGGAATGTGTCTGGCAGTGGGGTCTGTACACGAGATGGTGCGGGACGGCGCTGGATGACGTCCCGCTCAGTAGCTCTCCTCCTCCTCACGGTAGTAGTGGTACCCGGGGGGGTCCCCGCTCTGGTCGCAGGCAGCGTTGGCCACCTCGCCCTGGTTGCCCTGTGGGCAGTACTTGGGGTCATAGATCTGGCGGCCCAAGCCAAAGACCTGGCCGCTCTGGTTGGCGCCCTGGTTGGAGCCCATCTGCAGCGACATGGAGGAGTTGTCGCACTTCTCCGTCCCCGTCTTGGCATCGTAGATGTGTCTCCTGGTGCCAGGAGCCGTCATGCCCACCTGGAAGGAGAGGATGGAGCAGGGCTCAGCCGTGTTCCCCCCCCACTGTCCCTCCCCACCATAGCCATGGTGGCTCACCTGGCTGGCACACTTGTTGGTGCCCATCTGGAGGCTGATGGTGGAGTGGTCCATGGGCGGCAGGATCTGGTTCTTGGGGTCGTAGAGGTGCCTCCTGGTGCCGTAGGCTGTCATTCCAGACTGACTGGCACACTTGTTTGTGCCCATCTGACAAGGGGGTTGGGTGAGATGAGTGCTGCCCCCTTCTCCTCCCTCCCCATCCCACTGTGAGTCCCCCACAGTGCCCCCCAACCCAGTCCAGCAGGATGCTCTACTGGCCATTGAGTGCTGGACATGGAGCTGAGATCATCCCAGATCCCAAGGACACTTGGAGGGCATCTCCAGCCCCAGGTCCTCCAGTTGTTCTTGGAGCAGTGACAGTGGGTGACCCCCTCACCCAGCACCCACCCCTCGGGAGCACACGGGGGAGGGTAGCCCACCTGCAGCCCGATCACACACTGCCCAGCCTTCATCTTGGCCTCGTCAAAGTTCCTCTGCTGCTTCTCCGAGTACTTCACACCGATGTCCACTCCACTCTGGATCCCCTTTGTCTTGGCCTGCCGGGGAGGGGCGGTGAGGAAGGATGAGGGTCCCAGACACCCCCACCCTCTCCCTGGGCAGCCACAGCATCTCCTGACGCCGGTCCCCGGGCACTCACCATGCCCGCCAGTGCCAGCAGAGACACCTGCACCTGCGTCAGGTTCCCGCTCTCAAAGAGGTCGTTGGCTTCAAAGAGGTCCACGGGGTTCATGCCGTAGCTGGCCATGGCCTTGATGAAGTTGGAGAGGTTCTCGAGCTGGGGGCGGGGGGAGAGGAGTGAGACCCAGTGGGCGGCAGCAGAGGGGCCGGGATGGAGCTGGGGTGCCAGCAGGGCTGCCCAAACCTACCTGGTGCCAGTTCTGAGCCGAGCGGTTGATCTTCCTCACCGAGTTGGGCTGCAGCTTGTTCATGAGCCTGGGGGGAGGCAGGGGGGGAGCGGGGGCTGCAGTTGGGCAGAGACCCCCCCGGCAGCGGCAGGACACGGGCCCCATTTGGGAAGGTGCAGCCCAGGTCTCCCCCACAAGCATGAGGTGATTCCCTCCCCAAGTCCCTGCTGGCTCCTGGGGTTTCCCCCAGACACGGACACTTTGGGGGTGACTCCAGTGAAGCGGCACCACAGAGAAAACCTCTGGCGTGTCCCACTGGTGCGGACATGGCCGGATCCAGCCCACCCTTCCCACCCCAAGGGCTAGTGGGGGTCCCCGCAGGGCTGGTCTCAGCCCCATCCCCATCCAAGCGGGATGGGGGCCAAGGGAGCACCCCAGGACTCACTCGCAGAGGATCACCCCGTCCTTCAGCCCCTTCTGGAAATCGGGCCCGATCTGCTGCCCCGTGACGCTCTCGATCCATGTCCGCAGCTCGGCCTCCTTCTGCGGGTCGTACTTCTGGGCCAGCTGGGAGGGGACAGCAAGGGGACAGCTCATGCACAGCCCCAGCGTGCACCCCAAACCCCCCGGGCTCCCTCCCCCCACAAGAGACCCACAGCAAGATCTGGGGACAGCCATCAGACAGCGGGTCGGTGTGGCCAGACCCGTATCGAGCCCACAGAGCCCCTCGCACACAGCAGCTTCCCAGCCTTTCCAGCAGGACGAGGAGGAGGAACTGCCCCTGCCCGTGGGGGCCACGAGAATCGCCCCTCCCCAAGGGTCCGTTCTTCCCCGTGTGCCCACGGGAGCCCGGGGTCCCCGGCTGCCCCACGCTCTCCCCTCCGGCGGGGCCGAACGCGCCGCCGCAGATTCCTGGGTCACCGCGGCTATGCCAGGAATGTGGCCGCCTCCTCCCAAATGGAGACCAGCTGCCCGGGCCCACAGCATCACCCGCAGCGTCACCGGCGGCGTCGCCTCAGCCCCGGCCCGTGAGGGAAGGAAAAGGCATCTCATCCGGGGGTGGGAAGGAGTGGGAAGAGACCCCTGCCCGCTGGGGAGACACCGGCCGTGCACTGAGCCCCACCGCCCCAAAGGGGAAGCTGGGCTGGCGTGGGGTGCAGGGATGGTCCAGCCGAGTGGGGTCATGCTCAGGACACCACATGTGTCCCCGCGGGGGGATCCCACTGTCCAGACAGATGGTTTTCTGGTGCGTGAGCAGCCGGTGCCGGTTCCTCTTCCCAGCCCACGGCCAGCGCGGGGCATGGGAGGGGGCAGAGGGGACCAGCCCCTGAGCAGATCCCACCACAGCCCAGTTTGCAAGGTCTTGCATGGACTGGGAGGCTGCCACTGGTTTAACTGGTTCCCAGACGGTGATGTCAGCCTCCAGCAGACACACCGGGGCAGTCAAACTGGCTTAAGTCCTGCTGAATCAAGCTGAAGCGCCCAAGAGCAGGCGGTGGCGAGGCTCCGGCGCGTGTCCCCCTGCTTGGCACCGGGGAGCCCAGCCCAGATACAAGCAGGGGCCCGTCCGCTCGGTGATGAAATGCAAATCCCTTGCGTGACCGGGCAAGGAGAACCTGGTGTGGCCACATCCCCACAGCCACGCAGGGCTGAGCCCCAGCAGCGGCACAAACCACTGCCCAGTGCCCCTTCTCCTGCCTGTCCCAGCCCCATCCAGGCAGCTCCCATGCCCCCGGGCAGGGCACAGCCACACAGGGCCACTGGCCAACTGCCCTGGGGCCAGGCACGACCACAGCTCAACCTCTGCTTGCCCGGGGCCAGGAACAGCCCAGCACCACAACCACTGCCCGTGCCAGTGCCCGGGGCGGCAACTGTCCCCAGAGCCCAGCCCCTGGGCTGCAGGGGGAGCAATGCCAAGGGAAGGGGGTGCTATGTCCTCCTGCTCCCCCCAGCCTGGCAGGACCCCCGTGCCCGTGATGCCAGAGCCCCTGCCACAGCAGCCACAGCAGCAGAGCCCCTGCAAGAGGCACAGTGGAGGCAGGGATGGTGGCACCTGGAATCATGGGGTGCACCCAGCACTGTTCACCAGCACCCCAGCCCTGCCCTCAGCCTTTCGGTGGAGGGGGGATGTCACCTGCCCAGGCAGGAGGGTGCTGGTGGGCAGGGCAGCTGCCTGCGCCCCGCGGTGCCCGGCTCCTTCCTTGGGGTGTAAAGGGCCCGGACAGAGGCACCGGTTCCCCTTTCCCCTTCCGGCCCCACGGTGACTTGGGTGCACAAATCCTGGGTGGCCAAGGGTGACCTGGGGGGGGCCACCAGCCCTGTCCCCAGCGAGGGTCGTGGGAACACGGGCCAGGTCAGAGCATCCCGCCGCAGGACACGGAGCCGCAGGGAGCAGCAGCAAAAGGCGCCGGGAGATGCAGGGGGCCAGGGCCATTGCCCACAGCCCCGGGTTTACCGGGGGCGGGGGGTGATAGCAGACACTGGGGGTGGGCGAGACAGCCTGTGCCCGGGACCCCTCCCAGCCCCGGTCTCCTGGAGAGACCTCCCCGGGACACCGCGGGCAGGGCCAGGGCATCCCAAGACCGGGAGTTCAGCCCCGGCACTTCCCACCCCTCTGAGCTCCCGGTAAACCGGGATGGACCTGACGCTGCCTGTCCTCCTGTGACCCCCTCGCTATCTTCTCGGGGCTCCCCCGGTTTCCCGTGCCCCCGGGACCCCTAGCTCTTTGCTCGCCGATAGTGCCGGAGGCACCGGCCCCTCCCCGTTTCTCCAGGACCCCGGGATGCAACCGGTCCTCCCCAGCGGCACCGGGATGCACGGCTCTCCAGGCCCCCAGGCACACCGGGAGCCGCAGCGCCCGGTGGCCCCGGTACTCCCTTCTAGCCCCCCGGTACGACCCTGTATCACCCCGGTACTCTCCTGTACCACCCCGGTACACGATTCGTCCCCACCCGGTAGCACCGGGACCCCCAGTCCCGACTCACCCGGTTCTTGACCTCGGCGGAGAGGCCGTAGGACGGGCCCTTGTTGAACTGGGAGCTGCTCATGGCGGGGAGCGGAGCCGGTACCGGAGCGGGACGCGGGAGCGACGGAGGGGCCGGGCGGGGCAGGAGGGGGGGGTCAGGCCCAGCCCCCCCGCGCTGATTGGACGGGGCCGAAATGCCCAAATAAGGGCAGGAGCGGACGGATCGCGGGAGGGTCCCGCACCCCGACACCAGGACCCCAGGGGGAACCGGGGGCCACCGGGAGCCCGCGGGACCCGGGGCTGCGGCTGGAGCCCTCCCGGGCTTGCGTGGTCACAGCCCGGCAGGCGGGCACACGCGCGGGCACACGCACACACCTATAGACGTGCCCACGCGTGTGCATCACCCCTTCGCCCTACAGAGATGTGCGCACACCGACCCACGGGCACGTCACGGGATGGGCACACGCACCCCCGACCCGCGGGCGCTCCCCCGCACACGCACACTCACATTCACACTCACACAGGCGCTCCCCTCCAACGCACACCCCCCGTCCCGCGCCCCGACCCCCCGGGAGCCGCCGGTCCCGTCCCGTCCCGTCGCGGCCGCTCGCCCCCCGCGGCCGGCAGGTGGCCCACGAGAGACGGCCCCGGCCCGTCCGGCAGCGCGACCCCGCGGGGGTTCCCGGTGACGGAGCGGGCTCCCCCCTCGGCGGCCCGCGGGGGGCGGCAGCCGGCCCGGCAGCCGGTGGGCAGCGGCCGGGGCAGGATCCGGCCGGGGGTCCCCACGCCGCTGCGCGCTCCCGTGGGTGAACGGACAGTCGTGGGGCTGTGTCACACCGTGGGGGGGAGTCACTGGTGGGGAGGGGGCGTGGGTGCTCAGAGGCTGCGGGCTGGCGGGAGCCCCCCGGGGGGCAGCTGGGTCCGACCTGGTACCGGCACCGAGCCCACGGGGGAGCCAGAGCCCGGAGCATCCCAGGGGTGGGAGCCCGGAGCCCTGCATCCCACTCACCGCCCCCCCACCGCGGTCTGCAGCAACGCCCCGTGGGACAGGGCTCATCCTCCCTGGACTGTCGGACACCCCCAAACAGGGAGAACCCCCACAGGGGCCTGGAGTCCCACGGGGGTCAGCCCCGGTCCCGTGGTGTGGGGCTCTCTGCCCCCTAGACCCCTCTGTGTGGCTCTGAGATGCGGCACCGAACCCCCCCCCCCACGGCCACTGCGAGCCCACCGCGCCCGAGAGAACCGGCGTCTCCTCTGTGCCTCCTGCGGGGCTGGAGACGGGCCCGAGCCCCCCCCCGGGGGCCACCGGGGTCCCCTTTGCCCCCCGGCCTCGCGCCCTGGGTGCGCGTTTGGCTTTTCCTGTTTCAGGTTCGTCTGCGAAGCCGATGAGGAAATAAGGCGGCGTCACACGCTCCCTCCTGACAGTTCGCCCCGGCGAATGTGGCCAGCGCGGTGAGGAGCGCGGCAGCCAGGCCCCCGCGGCTGCACCGAGCCAGGGGCCACCGAGAGCCGGGGCTCGGCCGCCCCCGGGAACCATGTTCTCCCGGAAGAAGCGGGAGCTGATGAAAACCCCCTCCATCTCCAAGAAGAGCCGGGCGGGAAGCCCCGTCCCGCAGACCCTGCCGGTGAGTGTCTGAAGTAGCCCCCCCCCGGTGAGCTGGGGGTCGTGGGGACACGGGGGCTACGGGGCCACGGTACCCGCAGAACCACTGGGAAGAGCTGTGGGGCAGGAAGGGGGACCTGGGTTCAGGTAGGGGGTCCGTGAGGAGGAGGAGGGAGCTGAGGAAAGACCCCGCTCACCGCGCCTGGGGGGGATTGTGCCCCAGATGAAGGGGACGGAGCAGCCGCCTGGGGAGGCGGGAGGGTGAGCAGGGCTGGGGGGAAACGGGGGGGCTGCAGCAAAGGGCAGGGGAGCCCCGCGGCTGGGGAGTTTGGGGGGGACAGAGAAACTCCCAAACTGCCCAGGGGACAGGGGGTGGGAGCTGGGGGTTGCCCCGGGCTCGGGCAGCCCCAGTGCCTCGGCTCTGCCACGCGTTTATTTACTGTTGGGCACCCCCCCGGCGCTGGGGGGGCGCGGGAGGAAGCACCTCTCCTCCGTGGGGCCGGACGGGGCTCCCCGAGCACCCTGGCACTGCCCGCCCCGCGCCTGCGCCCCAGCCCGCAGAGCATGGGGCGAGACGGGCACGGCGAGAGCGGGCCGAGGGGGCCCCAGCGCCGGCCCACGGCTCCTTAGGAAGGGGCACCCCTCCCCGACCCCCCCGGGAGAGGGGCCTATGGGTGGCGGACGGAGGGATGCTCGGCCGGGCGGCGAGGAACAGCTACAGCCCCTACTCGGTGGGGCGCCGCCGGACGGGTAAAGCCCACTTGCCCACGGGCTCCCTGGACTCGCTGCCCCACGCGCCCACCGTGCGGCTGACGGTACGGCTGGGTGCGCCCCACGGGCACCGGTGGGGAGGGACCAGGGTCTCCAGGGTCCACCCCAGGGTGGGACGGGGACAGGTTTTGCAGGGCTGGGCTGGCCCCAGCTGTTTTGGGGTGGGAGCCATTGGGTAGCCCCCTGGGAGCCCCGCAGGGGGCCAGCTCCAGCTCTGCGCCCACGGCAGCCTCGTGCTCCCGGGTGGCTCCCAAGGGGAAGGAGCTCGGTGTTTGCCCCGTCGGTACCAAATGGCTTCCGGCCCCACCACCCAGCCAGGGATGCTGAGACCTGGCACACTCATGTCACACCTGGGTGCCTAAGGGTCACTGACGGGAGCTGCTGGAGGGGTAAGGGTGGCCACAAGCCCCCTCCCTGTGCCAGAAGGGAGGTGTGTGGCCCCCGTGCATGGTCCCGGAAGATGCCAAAACTGGCCCCTCCCTCCAGGCAATTTTACCCCTAGAAGTTGGGGGATCCCTCCGTCCGTTAAATATCTGCAAAGTCTCCAGAGGGTGGCCCGGGAAGTGTCCCCATTGCTGTCCCCAGCCCCGGCCGGGGGGGGCTGTGCCAACCTGGGGATGGGACAGGGTGAAAAAGAGGAAGAGCTGAGTGGGGCCCGATCCTGCTCTCGTCTGGCCACGCCAGGGTCCCCAGCCCAGCACCCCCACTCCATGGCTGGGCTAGGCCAGGCTCTGCCAGGATACCACAACTGGGGAAACTGAGGCACGACTACCAGTCCCTCAGACAACAGCCCGTCCCTCCAGGCTGGTGGCATGGGGGCTGCTGCCCCCCTCCCTGCCCCACTGGGGTCCCCACTGTGCCCCATGTCACTGGCCGTGCCCGTCGGGGGCTCATGCTTGTCCCTGCTCCCCAGGACCTCTCCCGCAAGGATTGCCTGGAGGCACCCGGCCCCGGCCTGGGGGAGCTGCCCCCCTCCAGCTCCAAGCTCAGCACCAGCCCCAGCACCGTGGGCACCCTCAAGCGCCCCACCAGCCTCAGCCGCCATGCCAGCGCCGCCGGCTTCCCCCTCACCCCCGCCGGCCCCAGGGCCGTGCCCAAGGGCCACAAGACCCCCACGTCCTACAGCCCCATGGACGGCGGGGAGGGCCCCTTCATCGACACAGAGGACATCTCCCAGCTGCTGACAGATGTGGCCCGTTTTGCTGAAGCCCTGGAGAAACTGCGGGACGTGGTGCTGCGCGACGGTGAGTGCCAGGGTGCCCCTGGCTTCTGCCAGGCCCACTGCTGCCCCACATCGTGGGGTCGGCATGGGAGCATCCCCTCCCTGGGGACAGACCGGACCCGTGGGTGGGGGTCTGTGCCCGGGCTGGGAAGGAACTGGGACCCCCCAGGGGGCTGTGGTGGCCGTGGGTAGAAGGTGGTGGGTGGCTGCTGGGAGCTCAGCGCCAGGATAACGTGGCTTCCTGCCTGCGAGCTATTTTCATCCGCCCGCTTTCCTGTTTACAGCGCGGCGGTGCCAGCTGCCTGCCAGGGCCCCCAGAGCCCCACAGGGCACCAGGCATGGCCCCCACCCCCCTCTGACCCCCCAAACCAGCCTCCCTGGGGCTGGTGGGATGGCACCGATGTCCCAGTGTGGGCGTGGGGCCGGGGGGGCTGTGGGTGGGTGTCTCTGCCTGAGGAGGGAAAGGGAACTGTGGGGACCTCGTGGTCCCCATGGTGAGGTGGGGCTGGGGTGGGGGGGAGGGGGTGTCACATGATGTTTTTGGTGCTGGTTTTGCAAACATGTTGATGCATCCCCACTCACCAGGGCAAACGGCAGCACCCAGCCCGGGGCACGGGGAACAGGGACGGGGTCTGCCGGGGGGAGGGGGCAGTGGGATGGCAGCCAGAGGGGGCGATGCCTCCGGGTCCCTCCAGGTTTGGGCATTGCAGGGGAGGGATAACACAGCCCCGAGCCAGACCGTGACTGTCCCGCTGCCGTCCCTGCTCAGGGGCTGCTGGTATCACTGGGGCCAGTTTGGGACAGCCGGGATGGAGCTGTCCCTGAGGCAGCAAAGAAATGGGGAGAGGCTGGGGGTCCATGTAGGGCCGACCCACAGGACACAGAGTGATTTTGGAGAATCCACCTCTCCCCTGCACCCATCTAGCCCCACTCCCAGCCCCATTCCCACTCTGGAAGGGGCCTGGAAACAGGAGCGGAGGAAAGTCCTTCCCAACCCTGAGCTGTGCCAGGCTCCCATCCCAGCGCTCCCTACGGGAGGCTCTGCACGTCCTAACAGGGCTGGCACTGCCCAGCCCCGGCACTGGGCTAGTGGGAAGTGGGGCCAGACCCCTGGGCTGGAGCCCACAGAGGGGACTGTGCCCAGGGAAGGACCCCACAGGACATGGCGAGGGGGGACAGTGGCTGGACAGCCCTGCCCCATCCCTCCCTGTGGCTGGGAGTGCCCGTCCGGCGGGGAGGAAGGGAAGGAAACGAGGAGGAAATTCCCAAACCGCTTTCAAGGGAAAAAGTTACTGCTGAGGAAAAAATGCCTGAAAGGTCAGGCTGCCCCAAGCCACCGCTGTGCCAGGGGGGGACACCCAGGCTGGCTGTGCCCTGGTGGGCACAGGGGAGGTGCCAGACAAGCCGAGTGCAGCCATGCCCATCCTGGGGAGCCTGAAGCCAAGGGGATGGGCTGCACGGTCTGTGAGCCTGGCGGGACCCTGCCTGGGATGGGGAAGGGGATGGACAGGAGGCTCGGGAGGGCAGGGATGTGGGGCAGCATTTCAGCCCCCCTCTCTTTCAGACCCCAAGGAGCCCCAGCGGCCGCTGGCCCACGAGTGTCTGGGCGAGACCCTGCGCATCCTGCGCCAGGTCATCAACAAGTACCCGCTGCTCAACACCCTGGAGACCCTGACGGCTGCCGGGACCCTCATCTCCAAAGTCAAGGGTGAGACGATGGGGCTGGCAGCTCCCTCCTGCTCCCCTCCTGCCCCATGCTGTGATGTGTGGGGCCTGGGGAGCCCATGGTGGGGGGGGTTTGCCAGGAGCAGAGCTGCCCCACAGACAGGCAGAGGGGCTGAAGGCATCGCCTGCCTCCTCACTGTGCTTCAGTTTTAAGGATGACGTGGTTTCAGAAATGACAGAGCCCAGATCCCTGCCCGGGGGTTTCCAAGCTGCAGGAAAAACACTGAAATGGTGGGACCTGGCTCCTGGCAGCACCTGGTGTTTGTGGGAGCAGGGTCTGTGGAGCCCGGATCCTGGTTGGGGCAGCACCTCCTGCCCCCGGTGACACCAGCGAGGAGGGGGACGGCTGCGCTAACCGCAGGCAGAGCACAACACTCTGCGTCACCCTGCTGCTTCCTGGACACCGAGCAGCAACCGTGAGGGGACAGGAAGTCTCCTGGTGGGGGGCAGGTCTGCCGTGGGGATGGAGCGAGTTCAGGTTGCCCATGTCCCTGGGCAGAGGGGTGGGGGCAGCTCACAGCCCCTCGTCGCAGTGGGGGGGCTCAGCTCACTGGTTCCAGCCCCGCTGCCAGGGCATGGGTGAAAGGTCCCAGGGTGTCACAAGTGTCCCTTGGCCCAGACACCAGCCAAGCACCATCGGCGCTGGTTCCTGTTGTTGCTGGAGGTTCCTCTTTTGGCCAAGAGCCCCCCTGGAGAACACCGTTCCCCCTGGGAGTGGGGGGCTCTGGAGGTGCCGTGGGAGAGCGGAGGCAGAGGAGCAGGTCCGTGGGCAGCAGCGTTGGGTGGCGGGAGTGAAGAAGAGCCAAGTGGTGCTGGCAGAGAAGCCAGTCCCGGGAGCCATGGCAGAGACACCGCGCGAGAGAAAGTCCCTCCTCCCTTGAGCCCAAACCAGCCCCAGCCCCGGGGCAGAGCTGAGACCAGCAGCTCCTTCTCCTGCCTGAGACAGGGACAGGGTTGTGGTGACAAAGCTTCCATATTTCCCCATTTCCAGGTTTCCATTACGAATCCAACAATGAGACAGACAAGCGGGAGTTCGAGAAAGCCGTGGAGACCATCGCGGTGTCCTTCAGCAGCACGTAAGGGACTTCTGCCCCACCGTCCCTGCAGAAGGTCCCCTGATGGAGCTGGAACACATCTCCCCCAACCAGGACACATCTCCACCCTCCCCCACACATGGCCCCAGTAGCAGCTGGTTTGGGGGGTCTGGGGACTGGAGAGACCCCGTAGGGAGGGCTCATTCCTGCCCCTCCCACCAGCAGTTCCTCCAGTGTTGAGGAGGGACCCCAAAGCCTGCTCAGTCCATGTCCAGCCCCTCTTCAGTCCTGGGCCAAGCTCTGCTCCTCCACCTCAGTTACCAAGAACCTCATCACGTGGAGCTGAGCTGATCCTCACTGAAACCCGTTGTTCCAGCTCCAACTGCCCTGTCCCTTGCCCCGTCCCTGGGATGCGGGTCGGGTGCTGCTGGGTGACAGCTCTGCTTGTCACCCCCTGTCCCCTCCTTTGCTGAGCTCTGTCCTCTTCCTCTCCTCACAGCGTGTCAGAGTTCCTCATGGGGGAGGTGGACAGCAGCACCATCCTCTCCATCCCACCCAGCGACCAGAACCAGGTGAGCGATGCCCACTCCCATCATGGGGAGCTCGGGATGTGCCGGCTAGGGAGGGGGATGAGCTCCCAGCCCCAGACATGGGATTCCCAGCCCGGAGGAGCTGTGGGTAGGCTTTGCCTTGCTCCTGCCCTCCCCACCATCCCAAGGAGGGGAAGAGCTCGATCCAAAGGGCTGGGTGGCTCGGGAAGGGATGGGGCAGCTCTGGCACCAGGGCTGTGGTCGCTCTCCGTAGCTCTGCCCTGGGCTGGTGTGTGCACAGAGTAAGGTATTTCTCCAGTGACATTCCCATTAGCTCTTGGCCCCAGACTGGGCACTGCAGACTTCCAGAAGGGCTCCAGCAGCTCCGGGTTTCTCCCTCCCCTCCATCCGACAACCCCTCCAGCTGCTCCCCTTCCTCTTGCCTGATCACTCCCTCTTCTCTCCCAACTCCCAAAGAGCATGGAGAGCCTCTACGGGGGGATCCCGGGGCCTGGAGGAGATGGCCTGCCTTCGGGCATGGAGAGCTATGACATGGGTAAGCAGGAGGCTGTGGTGCAGGGGTCAGGGTGGTGGGGGACCAGCATCTTCCCCATGACTCCTTTTTAACCCCTCCCCAACCTCCCCCCTCATCCCATCACAGGCCGCCCTCCTGCCGAGGAAGTGGACGTGATGCTGCAGCGCTGCGAGGGGGGGGTGGATGCTGCCCTCCAGTATGCCAAAAACATCTCCAAGTACATGAAGGACCTCATCGGGTACCTGGAGAAAAGGACCACACTGGGTGAGACGGGGAGGACAGCGTGTGGGTCAGGGGGGGCTGAACTCCTTGGAGCAGCATCAGAACAGGTTGAGGTTCTATATGATCGACAAGGCTGAGGGAGCCAGACACTCCAGGGACAGCAGTGACCTTCATTCCTGGTGTTCCCGATTTATTTTTTGGAAGGAACCCGATCAGCAGGGAAATCCTGGTGTCTCCTATGTCTGTTCACTTCTTCCAACATTTTTCTTCCAGAGATGGAGTTTGCCAAAGGGCTTCAGAAGATGGCAAACAGCTGCAAGCAAACCATCAGTCAGGAGGTGAGGCCACATGTCCCTAAAGCCACCCATCTTTCCAGGAGAAAGCAGCCCCTGGAGAGCTCGTTCTGAGTGACACAGCTCCAGAGCCCAGGGGAACTGGAGGATGCGTCTCCTCCGGTTCACGCCATGGGGCTGGGGCTCAGGGTTGTGCCTGTACTTCTTTCTCAGACCAACATGCCTTTCCTGTCCATCTACCTGCTGGCCCTGGAGCAGGACATGGAGCACGGGACCTCGGTTCTGCAGGCGGCCAACACCCTGCAGCAGCAAACCTTCCTGCAGGTGAGGGGATGAAAGGCCGTCTCAGAGGGGTCTTCCCCAGCAGCGAGGGAGGCTGGTGGTCTCCTTAGTCCTTCTGCCACAGGCAGCTCTTCCAGAAACTGGAATCCAGGGAATCCAGCAGCTGCTGGGCTCGGCCACCGCGTGGTCTCAGCATTCCCTGGCTTTACTCTGGCCTCAGTGGATCAATGAGCCCAAGCTCTCAGCCAGATCTAACCCCCTTCGAGGTCTGGGAGACACCCCCCGCCAAGTTTGGCAGATAAACCAGCACCTCCTTCTTATCCATCTCCACCTCATCCATGGTCTCTCTGCCTTCCCCCACTCCCCCACCAGCCCAGACCAAGCTCCCCCCAGGGAGAGCTGCTCTCCGGGGCCGTTTGCCAGGGAGGGGGCCGGTGTCCCCTTGTCACATCGCTGCCGAGGGTGGCTCTTCCTTAGCTTGGTCCAGAGCTTCTGGCACTTCCCAGGCTGCAGATCTCTGTCCATGACACAAACCCTCCCCGTAACCGAGCCCAGATGTGCTGGGGAATGACAACAACCACCACGGGGAACCTCTCTGCAAAGGGGAGAGCAGCCAGCGTTTGGCTCAGACCAGCCCGGGGGCTCTTTCTCCCTCCCGATTCAGCCGCTGATGGTGAGACGCCTGGAGCATGAGAAGAGGAGGAAGGAGATCAAGGAGCAGTGGCACCGGGCGCAGAGGAAGCTGGTGAGTACCAGCCCCGCAGCAGGGGCAGGGTTTGTGCCCCCGAGCCCACCCTGGAGAACCCCAGACTTGTTCCCCTCTGTTGGACAGTGGGGTCTTGGCCCCCCTTCCAGCAGCGTTGGGCGCTTTGTCACAGGAAAGGGGTCCTGGGGAGGCTGTGGGAGGTAACGATGCCCTTGGGGAGGTCAGCCCTCACCCGGGGTCACCGCTCTCCTGGGCAGCAAGAGGCAGAGGTGAACCTGCGCAAGGCCAAGCAGATCTACATGCAGCGCAGCGAGGAGCACGACAAGGCCAAGTACATGGCGGTGAAGGCGGAGGGAGAGCAGCAGAACACCACCAGCAGCATCACCACCAAAACCCTGGACAAGAAGCGGCGGCTGGAAGAGGAAGCCAAGAACAAGGTAGGAACACGACAGCTCTGGATCGGGGCTGAGCCTGTCAAGAACCTTCTCACACCCCGCTGTCTCAGCGCAGGGGCAGCCCTGAGCAAAGTGGGGTGAACCGAGCTCCTCACGGGTCCTGGGACACGGCCCTGGAGGAACAGGGAGTGCAGAGAGATGTCCTCCTTGTTCTCCTTACCTGTGAACCGTTCCCATCTCTTGCTCTCCCGGTTCTCAGGCAGAAGAGGCGATGGCCACGTATCGGACCTGTGTGGCAGATGCCAACACCCAGAAGCAGGAGCTGGAGGACACCAAGGTGAACTCCCTGCGGCAGATCCACGAGGTGATCAAACAGAGCGACCAGGTCATCAAGATGGTGAGTGGGGTTGGCTTGGGGTGGTCCCCAGGGCCAGGGGGTGGCCGTGCCCTGCTCAGGAGGGGTCAGAGCTCCTCTCCCCCCCCCCCCCAGAGAGCTCCAGGGGGACATGAGCTCTCCTCACTCCCTGGTGCTCTGAAACACCAAGGCTCAAGGCTGCAGCCCAAGCAGCGCTCCGTGCTCCCGATGTCCCCGCTCACGCCTGGTTCTCTCCACGCTGCTTTCAGGCCACCATCTCCTTCTACCAGATCATGCACATGCAGACGGCTCCGCTGCCCGTCAACTTCCAGACGCTGTGTGAGAGCAGCAAGCTGTACGACCCCGGGCAGCAGTACGCCTCCCACGTCAAGCAGCTGCAGCGCGGGGACGAACCCGACATCCAGTACGACTTCGAGCCCTACGTGTCACACAACGCCTGGTAGGAAGGGGAGAGGGGAACCCCCCCGCTGTTCCACACTTGTCTTTCTCTGTCGCTGGCAAAATCCCCCCCGGGATTTTCCCCCCCGCTGGGAAAACTGGGGCTGGACCAAGCTGGGAGGGGAGAGTCTCTCTAGTGCCCAAAAGCAGAGGACTGCAAATCTCAAGACATGTGGAGAACAGCCATGAATAAGGTTTTCAAGTCTCCTTCCTTCTCATCTACTCAGACCTTCCCTTTTCGCCTTCCTTGTGCCCACCAGGTCCCCCTTCACTCGCACACGGAAGGGCAGCTTCAATGCCAACGACTTCTCCACGGGCACGGGCTCAGATGGGGCTGGGCTGCCCAGGGACGGGGCTGGCTCGGAAGGAGGAGCGGGAGCCAAGGAGCAGCAGAGCGGGGCTGCGGGGGCCGAGCGGAGAGGTGAGCCCCCAACCCACAGTCAGGGGGGGTCAGGAGCAAAGCAGGACCTCCATGGATACCGGGGGGGCTTCTCCTTGCAGCAGGAGGACAGGCTGGAAGCTTTGTGAGATGAATTTACTGAAGGACACAAAATCAGATCCATGGGGGGGATGACTGCTCCTGCTAGTGCTGCCAAACAGACCGCTCTGTCTCCCCAGGACCATTCTCTATCTCCCCACCTCTTCTTTCCCGTCCTGGATGGTGTTACTGGAGGCCCCACAGCCCCACCAGCCCCTTCCCCACCCTGTCAGCAGGAAACCAGGCACCTTCCTTCAGGAGTTTGTTTCTCAGAGTCCAGGTGCTTCTCCCGTGTTTCTCCCTGAATGCAGGAAGCAATCTCAAAAGGACTATGTGTTTTCCTCTACAGGGGTGAGAGGACACCAGGTCCACAAATCCTGGCCGACCTCCGTCACTGAAGGAGACAGCAGCCTGGATTCAAATGCAGGTAGATCCTGAAACCAGCCCAGGGTGGGGGTCCTTCCCCTTTCACACCCTCACCCCAAACCCAGAGCCTCAGAGTTGGGCAGGACCCACCACTTCTCCTTTCGATCTGCCTGGTCATAGCACCACGTTGTAAATAACTGCCCTGATCCCCGTCCCCAACAGGATGGGATGGGATGGGATGGGGGAACACTGAGCTTCACACTGCTCTGCTTGCAGTGGGGCACTGTCTGGGTGGGCACAGCCCTGCTCCCTCCCAGGTTCTTATATTCTCCCAAGAGCTGCCCCAAGACAGACAAATTCTTGTGGTGGGGTTCTGAGGGTTCTGAGTGCTCTCAGAAGAGCAGCAGCTGCCCCTGTGGCCTCAGCAGCTGGTGGGTTTTCTTTTGGCAGGGGAATTCAGCCATAAGCTCCAGCGACTGTCTTCCAATGGCACCATGTCCTCCAGCGAAGAGCTGGAGGAGAAGGATGAGAACACCGCCACCCCCTTTGAGCAGAGTAGGTGACAACGCAGGGGGGGGACAGACACAGTGCCCCCAGTGTGCCCACCACCACCACGGCCAAGCCAACTGCAGGCTGATTTTCCCTAAACTTTGGCAGAACTGCCTGCCTGCAGCTGCGTTTCCTGCTCGTAGGCATCAATGGGATGACCCCAGAGATGGCGGCTCCAACGGGGCCCTTCCGGAACGTCGGTTTGTCCAAGGCTGCCCAGACTCACCGGCTGCGCAAGCTCCGCGCCCCCTCCAAGTGCCGGGAGTGCAACAGCTACGTGTACTTCCAGGGAGCAGAGTGCGAGGAGGTACAGCTGGGAGGAGCGGGAAGAGGAGCGGGAAGAGAAGCGGGCGGGTGGAGGAGATGGAGCATACGTCCCGTGAAGGGGGAGACCTCAGCGCCCCCCGTGTTCTCTCCCGGGATTCACTCCGTCCCCAGAGCCCCACGCTCTGCAGCAGCACGTTGCGGTGCCACTTGTCACTCGGGTGTCACAGGTTTGCTGTGGAAACCCATCCAGCAGCTCTGACACACGTGGTCAAACCCCGGGTGTAACCACAGACAGGAGGTCTGGGTTGAATTTTGGGGCAGGACCAGCCCACTTGCTCTGACCTGTCTTTGGGGAGACGTTCCTCCTTTGGGGAGGGGTCTGTGTGCTTTGTGTGGTCCTGTGGTGTCCCCAAGAAAGGCGTTTTTCCTTCCTGTCATCCTGTCCAACGAGCTCCTCATTCTCTGGTGTCCCTCGGTGGCTGCCCCTCGGCCAGACCCACCTCCCACCCCACACATTTCCCATTTCCCAGTGCTGCCTGGCCTGTCACAAGAAGTGTCTGGAGACCTTGGCCATCCAGTGTGGGCACAAGAAACTCCAAGGGAAGCTGCAGCTCTTTGGGCAGGACTTCACCAAGGCTTCTCAGAGCAGCTCTGATGGCATCCCCTTCATCATCAAGAAGTGCATTTCGGAGATCGAGAAGCGGGCACTGAAAACCAAGGTGACACACTCTCTCTTCCCTCTTCTTCAGCTCCACTGCCTTCTCTTGAACCACCTTCTGCCTTGGTAGAACAGACCCGTTTTTCAGATTCCTGGAGGCAGGAAGCCAGAAAGTCCCCGGTGACAAACTTGGCCCTGATTCCCCAAACTCTGACCTTGGAAACTAACTTCTCTTGCCTCCCTCCTTCCTGAGAAACAGGAGTGACAGTAACATCTGAGCTGGAAGGGGATGCCCCAGAGCGACTTCTGAGAGGGATTTCCAGCCCCTAGAAGTCCACTGTCTCATGCAAACAGGAAGAAAAGCATCTCTCCTCACCTCAACTCCACTTTTCTCTCTTTTACAGGGCATTTACCGAGTTAATGGTGTCAAGACCCGAGTGGAGAAGCTTTGCCAGGCATTTGAGAATGGGAAAGAGCTGGTGGAGCTCTCCCAGGCCTCCCCTCACGATATCAGCAACGTCTTGAAGCTCTACCTGAGACAGGTAAGGTGCTGGTGACACCTTCTGCTGGGGGGAGAGGAGCCCAGAGGAAAGAACTGCCCCGAACCAAACCTGGCATCACCATCACCAAGTTGCCTCTGTCAGGAGTAATTCTGCACAAATTCTGCACAAACCAGGCAGAATTTGCGGGTGCTGAGGGGTCCCTCCTGGCTGGGGAGCAGGTCAATGGTGGGGATGTGACCATGAGCCCCCCACCCAGAGCCGACTGTGGGTTTCCTGCTCTCAGGGAGCCCTGGCACAAGGTGCTCACTGTCACTGCGGTGGCACCCACAGGCAGGCGACGTACAGAGACACCAACCCCCCCTCCCCTGCACCTCGGGGGAACAATGACTCGAAAAGGGAAGTGATCTAGCAAAGGCTGCTCCGCACGGCAGAGCCAGCGCTGAGATCATGTCTCCCCATCCCACTGTGTCCCTTGGGTGTCTCCGTGGTGGGCTCAGATGGGTGCTGTGCCCCTTGGGTCACCCCGTGGTGGGCTCAGATGGGTGCTGTGTCCCTCCTTGGGCTCAGGTGGGTCCTGTCCCCCGCCCCCAGCAAACACCAAGATGCAAACTCAAAAACTGGCAGCGCAAACGGCATCACCCACATCCTCCAACCAACCACCACAAGGCAGAAGGAGAGGAAGCAGCTTCTCCTTTGCTCTGCAGCCTCCCAGCTTAACTCTTTCCTGCTGCCTTTCTCGGGGCGCTGCTCTAACCCCCCTGAAGGGCTCCTGTGCAGTAACCCTGGCATCGGGCTTGGCTGTAGGAGGGATCCGTGTCCCTGGGTCCCTGCACAGGCAGAAGGGCCCTGAACCCTTCTCTACAGAGAAGAAAAGCAGAGTGGAGAGAGAGAGGAGGAATCAGCCCTGAGCCACAACCCACCCCTCTCACTGCAGAGAAATGGGTTTAAAGCCCCTCCGTGAAGCGTTGGGCTGGAGGGACCCTGCTCTGCTGTGGGTTTGGTCCCCAAAACCATCCCTTGAAGCCACGATGAGAACATCCCCAGCCAGGCAAAACCCACCAATTAGTTAATGTGCTGCTCCGGGTGCCTCCTACAAATTTCAAAGCAAGAGTTTCCACCTAACCACAGCCCCACCTTTGCTGCAGGCGACGCCATCACATCCTGCCTTCTCCACCCCAGAACAATCCATTCCCGTCCTCTCTGTCCTCTCCCTCCAGCCACCTCCTGTCCCCTGGGAACCTGCTGCTCTGCCCACCCAGGGCCAGGGCTTTTCTAGGGAAAAGAGAGAACCCCTGAACCCTGACCAGGAGGGACCTGTCTGGCAGAGAGCACCCCCGGGCTCATCAAATGCTGCTTTTTTGCTTGAACTTCAAAGGTGCTAATTGGCTGGGACAAACGAGGCGGGATTTACATGCTTCAGGAGATGGATAAATAAACATTCCCTTCAGGTTGTGTGCTCTGCAGGCGCTGGACGTGTTCCCCCGCTGTAGGAAGGTTCCCTCAGCTCAGCACCCTTGGGCAGGTCTGGGTCTCGGGGGGAGCACCCACCTCCCCTCTTCTTGGTTGCAGCTGCCGGAGCCCATCATGCCCTTCCGCTTGTACAACGAGCTGATGGGGCTGGCCAAGGAGAGCCTGCAGGGCGGCGAGGGCAAGGGCAAGGGTGGCAAGGGCGGCCCCGAGCTGGTGGACAAGGGAGCCGACACCGACAAGGTGGTGGTGAACCTGGTGCTGAAGCTGAAGGAGCTGCTGAAGGAGCTTCCCTCGGAGAACATGGCCACGCTCCAGTACCTCCTGCAGCACCTGAGAAGGTGAGAAGAGGTCCAGAGCCCCTGTGGGTGCTGGGGCACATTCCCTCTCTTCCCTGGAGTGGGAAGGTGGGTGCAGCCCCCCCATGGCAGTGGGGACAGCCCAGCCTCAGATGGGCAAGCTCTGCCCATCCACCCATCCCTTCTCCCAGCTTCCTCTCATGAGTTCTTCCTCCTCCTCCTCCCCAGGATCGTGGAAGTGGAACAGGACAACAAGATGACCTCGAGCAACCTGGGCATCGTCTTTGGGCCGACACTGATGCGCCCGAGGCCCACGGATGCCACTATTTCCTTGTCCTCGCTGGTCGATTACCCCCACCAAGCTCGCATCATCGAGGCGCTCATCATCTTCTATTCAACCATCTTTGAGAAGAAGGAGAGCGCGGTGCTGGCCGACTCCGGCAAATACTCCATGGACAGCCGGGAGGAGGCAGCCAGAGACTCAGACTTGGTAGGAGTCTGTGGGTCAGGGAGCACCCTGAGGGGACGGGGATCCCACCGAGACGCCCTATGTGTGCTCGAAACCCAGAGCAGATCAGCCGGGGCAGCCCCTCCTGCAGCCCCAGCACCCCTGAGCAGTGCCCGGCCGTGGGTTCTGCCCCACAGATGCCACCAGGGACAGTCCCCATCCCTGCCGTGCCCCACGATGGTACGGGCCCGACTAACGCTGCTGCCCTTCTCTTAGAAACCCTGCCTTGTTTTGTCACCCCGTGCACCCCCACTCCACTCGTGAGTGATTTTCTGCCCCAAAAGAGCAGTCCCCGCAGGTGACAGACAAGGGGTGGGAGGGTGGAGCCTACTCACCTTTACACAGGGACAAAAAGATGGCATTTCCCCGCATCTCGGTGAATGAGAACGTTTCCTCCTCCTCCTCTGTGCCCTCACCACTGCTCTTCCTCCCAGGCCAAGGTCCCCCACCCAGAGCTGCCGTCAGAGAAGGGGAATTTGGGTGACGGCTCCGACTCATTCGCAGGTAAGAGAAAGGTGCCCGGTGGCTCCTCCTGAGCGGGCACAGGTCTCTCGGGAGGTACCAGCGTCACCAGCGGTGACACCTCAATGCCCTTCCCCTGCCCTGAAGACCACGAGGTGGCTCTTGCTGGAGCCGTGGTGCCAGGCGAGAGCGTAGCACGGGGCTCCCTCTGTCCCCCAGAGTCCGGCGACCGCTCCGTTGACTCCGACTCAGAGCTGGAGGACAGCGGGGACCTGGGGGCCGCCGCCGCCATCACCAGGGTCCCACCACGAACCCAGCTCAGCAAACAGGGGAGTGAGACCAGCACTGAGGAGGCTCAGTTCTGTGATGAGGGCAGCGAGGGGCAGCGGAGCCGCAGCTGCAGCGTGGGGCAGTGGGAGGCGGAGGGCACCGCTCCCCACTGCCGCAGCCCCCTGGGAGAGGAGCAAAGCGACGCAGAGGAATATCCCGAGAGCCGCCTCTCTGCCACCGGCACGGACCACAACACAAACCAGTCCAACAACGTGTCCTCACCCACTGCTGCCCGGTGTCTGGCAGCCGGGTGCCCAGGGGGCGGCGAGCAGCAGCCCCGGTTTGTCTGAGCCACCCGACAAAAGCCCCCCAGGACACAGGGAGAGGGCAAAGGGGCAGAACCCAGATGCCACCCGGGAGCAGCGACGCGCGGAGCTGGGCTGGGGAGGGTGGGGAGGGACCACAGGGAGCCCCGGGGATCTCGGGGGGGTTTGGTGTGTCGGCTACAGGCACGTCCTCACTGCTCCGTGGCTGGAGCTTTCACACAAAACCCCCTGAGCCCCTTGGCTCCCGATGGGGCACATGGGACCAGGGTGCCCCGACTGCCAGGGGCAGGACCAGCAGCGCGGAACTACGTGTCCTGGGAAGGAGCTGAATCTTGCAGAGCCCTCGCTGCTTGTTCCGGACTGGGGAGAGGGGGTGACACAGGGGGAGTTCCCCAACAGCGGGCAGGACAAGGGCACTGTGGCCAGGCATGGACAGACGGACAATGCCAAGCACCGTGGGCTCTGGGGAAGGGGACACGGGGAAGGAGACACGGCCGGGGGAGACTCACCCAGCACCATCTCACAGGGAGTTGGCATCGGCCGTGCTGCTGCCAGGCCCTGCGAGGGGCAAGGATCGTTTCTAACCGACTGTTCTGGGCAACCCCACCTCCAGCCGGGGCTTTGCTGCCCCCACACTCCTAAGGGACACGGGGCTCGGCCCTGCTGGCCTTGGGGGACGAGGTTTGTGCTGCTGCTTGTGTTTATGGGCATTTTTCTACCTGGCGGGAGCTTCGCCAAGAGCCAGGGGCTGCGAGGGGGCTGCGGGGACGGGGGGTTCCCGGCTGCAGGGTCCTGAGCTTTGCCTCATCTCTCAGGGTTTGGTTTTTTGATAGACATTTGGACTCCAAAAATCTGAGCTGCGAGTCCTGGGCTGCCCCGGTGCCCCTCCGGCGGGGCAGGGAGCAGGGCACCAGGGGCAGATGCCGCCTCCTCGGGAGCCCCAGGGCCCCAGCTGGGTCCCGGGTCCTGCCACTGTGAGTGGCTTTTTTTGTTTGTTTGGGTTTTTTTTTTTTTTTTGGTAAAGAGATAATAACCTTTCATGAATCCACTACCTCTGCTGGCAAAGGAACTTTGAGGTCAAACGAGACCAGTCAAAGTCAAAGCATTTATTTTTTTTTAAAGCTATGAGACTTTTCTGCACTGAAGCTATAGAGAAACCAGTAGATTTTAAGCTTAGAAAGAGCTGAAAGCTGTTTCCTTCTATTCCCCTGCTGCTGCCCAGCTGCGTCCCCGCTGCCACCACCTGACATGTCACCAGACCCGGCCAGGGACAGACGGGTCCCTCACACGGGGGCAACGCGCAGCCCAGGGCTCCTGAGGAATTGCACAAACCCAAAGCTTTCTCTAATAATCAGCCAGAGCCCCCCCGGGAGGGAGGCTGGGTCTCGGTCCCTCTGCTCACACGTGGGAGCAGCCGCCCCTCGGGCGGGGGCAGGGGCCGAGGGGGGCACAGTGAGTGGCGTTTGGGGGTCACCCCCACCCCGTTACTGTAGAGCTGGGTGATTGACCCCTCAGAGGATGAGCCCCCGGGACTGAGGGGGCACAGCAGGTAAAGGTACAACCCCCGAGGTAACGCACGGGTGAAGGATTTATCCCGGAGCCGCGGAGGAGCCCGAGCTCTTCCAGCTCTTCACCAGACGCTGGGGTGGCCCAGCGGCTCATTGCCCCGGCAGCAGGAGGGGGGAGGCCGAGGGCCCCCCTGCCCGGGCGGTACCAGGAGTGAGTGACTGCGAGGGTGGGAGCGAGTGAGGGAAGGGACAGAAGCTGAGCTTGAGCTTCACGTGGTGACAGACCCTCCCCCTGGGCGTCAAGGCAGCGCGGGAGCAGGGGAGCGCGTTCGCTGCCACGCCTTTCGCTGTGTTCAGATTGACACGATTCCCAAAAAATAAATAAAATCTGTGTGTTCCAACCTGTGTCCGTCCCGGGGATCAGAGTCTTCCAGACCCAGCAGCACCACCCCCCAAACACAGGGGAACAGGGGAACCCGCCAAGTCCAGAGGGACAGGGAGAGGCTGAGAAACACAGCACCAGTGAGGAGCAGCCCGAGTACAAACCTTTATTATTTATTAAAAATAAGATTCTATAAAATAAAGCAGGAAAAGCAAAGGCCCTTTTCTGCTCGCCTCCTGCTGCACCAGGTGATTCCACGGCTCGAGTCCTCCAAAGGCCAAGGGGTTACAGCAAAGCTGACGCTGCAAAACAAAGAATTAGGCTGAGTAACATCCCTGCAGGGAACCTCCTGGGCCACCTAAGAAAAGGCAGAGATTTTGGAGAGTCTGCGACTCGCCGGCGGATGGGCCGATGGGGAGGTGTCACACAACTTCCCTGCAGCTGGAGGAAGCAAAACTCAGGGTGTGAATCACCCCACTGACCACCCCCAACACCCACGGAGACTTGCCCCGCTCCGTCCTCTCGCTAACAGCTCCCTCCACGCACAGTCTAAAGCTCTGAGACAGTATTTTCCCGGAGGCAGCTCACTCCAGCTTGGCCCCCCTGCTCCCCCAAGGTCTCTGCTGGCCGGGGGGGTCGTGCTCGGCCTTACCCCGCAGCCCCGGGTCACTGCACCAGGCGGTAGGTGATGTAGCGGCCCGCGGTCTCGCTCGGTCTGATGATCTTCACCACCTGGAAGGGCAACAGAAGGGAGAGGAGGTGGTGGCTGCACCCCTGCAGGGCTCACCAACCCCACACAGACACAGCTTTTGTGTTTGAGAGAGACCCCTCTGCTGCCTCCAGGAGCTCGGAAATACCTCCGAGGATCCCCCCTCCTGGCCCTGCCCACGGCTGGTGCCTGAGTCTGTTCCTCTCTCACCTGCCCACGCTTTATGCCGAAGTACCGGGCCACGGGATCCCCGGCCTGTATCCTGGGGAGCTGGTTCTCTCTGAGTTTACTGGGTGGGGGGGTTAAGGAGCAGCTCCCCCAGCAGAACACATGTCTGGCCCAGGCTCCCCTTCGTCAGAGCAGCCCAGGGAACAAAGTGATAAACCATCGCACGCAGATAAACTCATTTTCAGCCCAAAGCCTGTCTGCTTCACGCCCAGGCAGGAAGGGAAGGAACAAACAAAGGATACTATCTGGCCAGCAGCTCCGTTACTTCTTCTTTTGTCATGACAACGTGCTCCGGGACCAACTGTAAACAACGGAGGGGAGGGAGGGTGAGGTCAGGAAGCCAGAGAAAGCGAGTGGCTCCTCACAGCGGTGGGAGAAGCAACTGGTTTGTCAGGAAGGAAACTCCGAGCGCGTCGCTCAGCCCGAAGGCAGAGAGAAGGTCCCTGGGAGCAGCAGGAGCTGCAGCTCAGGAGCAGAGACTGCTCATCCCACCCTCGCTCACCTCGTGCTCCGTGATGTTGATCAGAAGCTCCTGCTGCAGGAACTGCTCCAGGATGTATTTGGGAGCCATGTCCACCAGGGACTGGGAAGGGAAAGCTCTGTCAGACGGCAGCGCTGCTCCGGGGACAGCCCTGCCCCTCCATGAGCAGCCACCAAGGTGAGCGTGGGGTCACCACACTTGTGCTCACACAGACACAGCTACACAGGAGCAAACACATCTCCTGAGCACTGACAACCACCCCCTTTTCTCTTGACTGCTCCTGGGCCCTTGGCTGTTCTTCTGGAACCAGAATCAGCCCGTTATGGCCAAACGCACTTGTACGTTAAGCAAGAGCCTACATTAAGGTACCAAAGGCTTCAGCGAAAGATTTTATCCGGAAGGATATTCTAGGCTTTTATTTACCTAAAGCAGCACTTAAAAACAGACAAGCAAGACGTCCCCAGCCCACAGCAACCCCCCAACTCTCAGGCAGCCTCCCCTGATGGCAGTTGGTACCTGCTTTGCCGAGGGGGTCATGCCCTGCTGCACCACGATGAGTGCTCTGGTGATGTTCTCCTCCTGCATCCTCTGGCAGTACATCTTGATCGTCTTTATTCCGACCTTGGGCTCCTCTGGGGAAGGAGTTCCAGAGGAAAGGGGTTACAAAGAGCCCTCCATCATTCTCTCACCCCCCTCCCCAGAGAGCAACACACGCCCTTCTGGCCACAGGAGGACCTGGACAGGCTGGAAGAGTGGGCGAACGAGAACCTTATGAAGTTCAACAAGGACCAAGGGAAAATCCAGAGTGCAGCGGGGACTGGGATCTCCCTGGGGAGCAGCTCTGTGGGAAGGGCCCTGGGAGTCAATATGAGCGAGCAGTGGGGTTGCTGCAGCAATGAAACCCAACATGATGCTGGGCTGCATCATCCACAGAGACAAAAAAAGCCATTATCCCACTCTGCTCAGCGCTGGTCAGGCCACACCCAGAATCTTGAAGTTTTGGTTCCCTGCTATGCAAAAAAGCATAGAGAGGGGCCAGAGAAGGGCCACGGAGATGATCCAGGGAAACTGCTGTGTGAGAAAAGATTGGGAGAACCAGGTTTGTTCAGCCTCGAGAAAAGGTGGCTCAGGGGAGACTCCATCACCAGTTTCTAGTATTTAAAAGGTGGCTGCAAAGAAGATAGAGGCTCTCTTTTTACCAGGAATGCCATGGAAAAGACAAGGGGTAACAGGTACAAGTTACTCCCGGGGAGATTCCAGTTGGACATCAGAGGAAAATGTTTCACAGTGAAAAAAATCAGCCATTGAAATAATCTCCCCAGGGAAGCAGGGGCTTCACCGGCATCGGGCACCTTCAAGGTTGGGCTGGGCAGGGGGCTGGGCTGTCATGGCTAGTGCCTGCTCTGGCTGAGAACGGTGGGGCGATGATCCCTGAGCAAGGATCAAACCCAAGCCGGGATTCTATGGGTCTAGCATGGTTCTATGGCCCTAGGATAGTTCTAGGGTGATTCTAGGATGATTCTATGGTTCTCGGATGGGTCTAGAATGGTTCTAGGATGACTCTAGGATTCCTTTAGGATGGTCCTATTCTAGGGTCATTCTATAGTTCTAGGGTGGTTTTAAGATGGTTCTATGGTCATTCTATGGTTCTATGTGGCTCTAGGATGATTCTAGGGTGGTTCCAGGATGATTCTATGCTTCTTCCGCCCCACTCCCGACCCCAGGAACGGTGGACAGCACACTCTGAGCTCACCCGGGAAGAACACGAACATCTGGTCGGTGGGATCATCGTTATGAGCCACGAGCACCGTCAGGTCGGTGCGGCGGGGCCGGCCCTCGCTGGGTTTATCACCGAACTGGGCCTTGAACTCCTCCAGCGTCTGATCCAGCTCGTCCTGGGTCACCAGGTAGCCCCGGTCGTGGCAGAGCTGCCGAGAGAACCCCCGTTCACCTCAGGCCAACTGTCGGGGACGGGCCGGGGTAGGCCGCAACGACACCCACCGGGCCGCAACGACACCCACCAGGCTCCCAAGCACCCCACGCCCCCTCTAAGCCCCGCCACCGCCTCCCCGCACCTGCATGATGGTCTTACGGATCTTCCACAGGCGGTAAGTCTCCTCCTCGTCGTCCATCTTTCCCGCACGGCCCGAGGACCCCGCGGCTGCCCTGGCAGCGCCTGAGGCGGGGTCCTCGGGCCCAGGGGCTTCTGGGAGTTGTAGTCCACCGCAGCGAGTGGTGAACTCGCCGCCATTATCCCGCCTGGCACGCTGATTGGCTGCGCGGCCCGCGGCAGGCGGTGCCTCAAGGCTTCGCGCCCGGACGATTGGCTGAGAGGGCGGAGCGCCATGGGATGGGGTCGGGCGTTGCTGTGGGCGGCGGCAGCAGCGGGGAGTTCTATGAGGAGGATGGTGAGGACGGTTGGGCTCTGTTCTGGTCCGGGGGTAGAGGGAGGAGGGAGGAGAAGGCAGGGCGGCGGGGAGGGGGGCTGCCGCCTCGGTTGTGGGGGTCTGCAGGGTGGGGGCTGAGGCCTGGTCGGGGGGCGTGAGGCCTGAGGCCTGTCCTGGGGGTGAGGCCTGGTCGGGGGGGGCTGTCCTTGGGGGCGCAGGGCTTGAGGCCTGTCCGGGAAAATGGGGAGGACGAACGACCCCCTCCCGGGGAAGTGAAGGACGCGGAGCCGGCGGTTCTGACGGGGAGATGGAGCCAGGGGTGGGGGGCAGGTGGTAGCGGGGGCTCCCCCCCAGGGTCGGAGGGGACACAGCGGGGGAGGAGGACTGATGGTGTCTCACAGTGTGTGTCCCCCCCACCTGCAGTGTGCCCAGGCGGACCACTGGCACTCGGCCAAGGCCATTTATGATTTCCACGCTCGAGATATCGATGGGAACGACGTTTCCCTGGAGAAGTACCGGTAGGAGGGGAAAGGGCCCTGGCCCGTCTCGGCCCTGGGGGTGGGGGGAGGAGGGAATGAGGCTCAAAGGGCCCCGGGGCAGCGCCCGGCCACGATTGTCCCGCTGTAATCCCTTGCGTAACCCCGGGACAGCAGCTTGTTTACCGGCCTTCCCACCTCACCCCGGGGGGGGGAAGAGGGGCCTCTCCCCGCTCCTGCCTAGGGAGGGGCTGCTGATTCATCCCCACCCCCCTGCTTCTTTCCAGAGGCTACGTCTGCATCATCACGAACGTGGCTTCAAAATGAGGAAAAACTGCTGTAAACTACACTCAGCTTGTTGACTTGTACGCCCGATACGCTGAGAGGGGTTTACGCATCCTGGCCTTTCCCTGCAACCAGTTTGGAAAACAGGTGGGTGGGGGGAGCTGGGGCGGGGGCTCCCCCTCTGCCCCCCAGGGCGCTCACAGCGTGTCCCTTCCCTCGCCTTTCCCAGGAGCCCGGGGACGAGGCTCAGATTAAGGCTTTTGCTGAAAACTATGGGGTGAAGTTCGACATGTACAGCAAGATCGACGTCAATGGGGACGATGCCCACCCCCTCTGGAAGTGGCTGAAGGACCAGCCCAAAGGAAGGGGCACCCTGGGCAAGTGAGTGTGGGGTGGGGGCTGCGGAAAGCCCCCTGGGGGGGTACAGGGAGGGGGCAGCTCTGGGCCGTTCAGTCCCAGTGGGTGGTTGGGCTGCAGGATGAGGAAGGGTGTTTTCTGCCACGATCTCACTCTTGTTTTTTTTCTTCTAGTGCAATAAAATGGAACTTCACTAAGGTAGGACACAGCCGCCTCCTCACAGGTTTCCCTGGGTCACACCTTTGCTCTTTGTGGGGTGGTGGGAGGTCCTGGGGGTGTTGCAGGGAGGAGGGATCCTCACGCCCAGGCTCTGCACTGTGTGGGTACCTGGGATGGTGGGTTGGAGCATCAGGAGGGGCTCCTGTGCTGTAACAGGCCGTGGGTGTCTCCCTGGGCTGCTCTGCTGCTCCTGGGGGTGCAGAGCCCACCTTCCAGCTGCACTCACCAGGTGCTCTTGGCTTCCATAGTTCCTCATTAACCGGGAGGGCCAAGTGGTGAAGAGGTACAGCCCCATGGACGATCCCTACGTAAGTGCTGGGGGGGGGCAGCTCTGAACCCTGGGAAAAGGGGGAAATGCAGCTTCTTGGAGGTTCACCTCTGGGGAGAAAAGGCCCCCGTGCTCTGGGAGGGGTGGCTGCGGCACCCGAGCCCCTGGATGCCCGGCACGGGGTGGGGTGGGTGGTTCTGAGGGGGTCCCTCTGGAGACTCTGGGTGTGTTTTTGAGGTAACGCTGTTCTTGTAACACAACGCTCCCTTCCTCCTCACAGGTGATCGAGAAGGACTTGCCTTCCTACCTGTAGAGTTGCTCCTCAGCCCCCTGCCCTGTCCCTGCCCCCCAGCACCGCCCTCCTGCTGCTGCAGAGTCTTCTCCTCCAGCCCCAATGACGGGCTGCCTTCAAGCCAGCTCGCTGGTGAGGCAGCCCTGAAGACATGGCGTACACTTGCTGGAAGAGGCTTTGCGGGGCCGGCGGCCGCTGCTGGGGTGGCCCCTTCCTGTGGGCACGGAGCAGGATCCCACCTCCCCTCTCAATAAACCTGTTAGAAGTGACTGGTTGTGTCTGGGCCTGTGGCATTGAGGGGTGGAGGGGACGGGGCTGGGTCTGCTGCGCCGCTCCCAGGGAGAAGCTGGAGCTTTGCAGGGGAGCCAAGCCCTTACACAACTCCTGAGCCCAGCGGGATAATCCCCATTACTGCTGGGGGGGGGATTGCACACAAATCCTGGGTCAGGAGCCAGAGCGAGGGGGGAGCGTGTGTGTCCTCTAGGGGACCCTTCCTCCCTAAAACCCACAGGCGTCAGCCCCGATGAGGCAATGGGGGTGTTGTTCTCCAAACACAGTGTGTGGGTGCCCAGCAGCATAGCCCTGGCCCCCAGCCCCCTCCTGGCCCGAGCCACGGCCGGGGCAGTGACTTGCAAAACAAGCCCCAATCGTGCTGGGACACAGAGAAATACCCGCCGTGGCCAGAGCTGTGTCTGACCACAGCCACGGCTGTGTCCCCTGGGGGGGTTTAGGGGTGATTTGCTGTGGGGGAACGTTGCCTTCATTCTTTTCCCTGGGGTCTGGGTCCCCCACAACCACCCGGGGCTCCCATGGGGAGCCCTGTCTTCCCCTCAGGAGCAGGGAAGAGCCCCAGGGTCCTTGCTGGGGCCCCCCACATGCCTGCAGCCCAGCACATCCAGGACTCGGGGAGGATCCTGGCCCCTGGAACAGTAAGACTGGTTTTGGGGGTGCCCCAGAGCCCCACTGGGTCCCGCCCTGAGCTCTGTGGGCAAAGGCAAGGCAGAAGTTGCTCCTCTGTGAGAACAGCCTGTGGGGACAGAGCGGTGCCAGGGCGAGATGTCCCAGGAAGGGCCTCAACAGCAGCTCCTTTATCTGTGTTTTTCTCAGTGAAGCCCAGAGAAAACATCCACCCCCCCCAAAGGCCAGCGTCCCCAGCTCCAGGGAGGATCCTCCTCCACAGGGCCCGGGGGGAGAAGGGGGGGTGGGGACAGGGGTCCTCAACTGCCACCGGGACAGTGACACTGGGGATAAGCTGCAGCTGCTGGTAGGACCCCAGCCCTGGGACTCCCCACCCTGATCCCGGGGCAGGTCTAACCCTCCAGACAGACTGACGGACAGACAGACAGAGCTGGGACTTACAGAAAGCTCAGAGGTGGCTTCCTTTCCATTTTTACTGAGCACAATGAAAAATTATCCTTCTGAGGCAAGTAGAAAATCCAGGAATTATTAGTCAAAGGCACATATTCTAAAAAAAAAAATCTCTTTACATATATACATCTCAATTAATTATAAATACACATAGAAAAACAAAGGCAAACAACAAGCGGATTAAAAAGTGCTAACAAAAAGGTGTAAGGGAAGGAAAAAAAGGGACTCATTTAAAAATACATACAATCAGTAGGACAACTGCATAATAATTTAGTTTAAAAGATACTGTTACATATTATTAACCCTGACAAAAACACAGGATCGGTGCAGGGAAGGGCTCTCTCGAAGGTGCTCTCTGTCTGTCCAGAGATGGGGGAGGGACAATTGCATATATTTTTAAAATGAACGTCGAAGCCACCAGGAAAGGCCCCGGGTGCCGGGGGGGCGGGGGGTGCCGAGCGGGAGAGCTCCTCCTCGCTCTTCCTGAGTTTAAGCCTCTCTGAAACGGGTTTTCCCTGGTTTTTCCTCTCCTCGCCGAGATTCCAGCAAGCGCTGAAAGAGCCAGGGCACCCCCCCCTCCCCAGCGCTGTGGGGTGGGACGTGGTTTAAATAGAGGAGGGTCTGGGGCCGGGGGGAGCCTTGCTCTCTTGGGGACCAGGAGAAAGGGCTGTCGGGCCCCCGAGAGAGCGGGCCCCGAGGCGAGAGGTGAGAAAAGCTGGGGGACAAGCACAAACCTCTCGGGGCAGCAGCAGGGGGTTGGGGGGTGGGGGTGTCACGCAGGGGCTCCCCCCCATCTTTGGTGTTCACTTTGAGGTAAGGAGGTTTCCTCGGATGCAGTAAAATGTGGCCCCGATGGCAGGTCTGACCCCGGGCTGGGGGGGGGGGGCAGGTGCCAACTAGGGAGGGTGGGGGGCGAGGAGAAGCCCCCAGAAGGAAGGGCAGGACCAGAAGAACCTCAAACCCGAGCCCAGAGGGACATGGAGGGGGCAGGTCTGTGCCCTCTGCGCCCGGGGAAGGCAGGTCCCATCTCAGGAGGAGCACGAACACTGGCCACTGGCCCAAAGCACTTCCCAGCAGCCAACAGGGCACTCGGGGGGGAACTGGGGGGGTCAGGGCTCTCTGCCTGGAGGAGGGGGCTCCACCAGCCCCCTCGAGATTGACCCGTCAGGGCACAGGGGACCCAACAGAGGCCTCTCCTGGCTGGACCCCCTTTCCAGGTCCTCCCCGAGGAAGGGCCAGAGCAGCCGGGGGAGGGTCTCCTGTCCCTCCCCAAAAACATCCCGGTGCCACTTGTAGGAAACGCCTGGGTGACTCCAGGCAGAGAGGAAACGTGGCCGAGGGGAGACCCCAGGAGCATCCCTGGGGGGGGAGACAACAAGAGACAGTTCCCCGGGACCTGCCGAGGCGAGATGCTGCTGGGACAGGGACGGTGGCCAAAGTGGCCAGGGGGCTGCTACCTGTGTGGCAGAGCAGCTTGCCCAGCCGCTCCAGGCCGAGGGGCAGCGGGCTGGTCTGGGGCAGTGCTTTGCAAAGCAGAACTTTGCTCTTTGGTACTGGAGGGTGAATTTGCAGCGTGAGCCCAGCCCCGGGGCTGCCCAGGGATCTCTGGGGCTGGGGATCCCAACACGGACCCCGTGTCCCTGGCCCAGCCAAGGACGAGCCCGGCGAGATGGCCAGAGGAGGGGACACCAGGTGACAGCAACAAGAGGGAGGAAGCAGGGCCAGCCACGGCGATCTGGTGAGGCTAAAGTGCAGGGCAGACACAGGGCCCTTCTGCTCAGGGGATCCCCCCGTGGTCCCGGGGTGGCTGAGCTCAGACAAACTCACCAGCTCCTGCCTTCTCCCGCGGAGCTCGGGCAGCCCCGGAGGTGCCGGTGTCCCTGCCCGGGGAGGGCAGAGCAGGCAGTTTTGCTTCTCCCTGCTCAGCCCTGCCCAGGGGGACACCATTCCCTCCCCCTTCACCCCACCTTCAGCCCCTTCTCAGGGCCCACAGAGCGCTGGGGCAGCCCAAGGGGAAAGCTGGCAGCAGTTTGGCCACCAGCTCGGGGGGGACCAGCTCGCTGGGCTGGGGAAGGCATGACCAAGGGGAACTCAGTAGTCTGCAGGGGACGGGCAGGGAGGAGCAGGGGGGGGCTCAGTCCTACCTGGGCACTGACCTTCGAGCAGGACTCCAACACAGCAGAGACCATCAGTCCAGATCAGCTGAACCTGGCAGCTCAACTCCCCCCAAGCGCATGTTATATACAAATCTATACATGCCTGACTGTATATTATATATAAATAAACTTTGCTTTAAGGAACTATAGGTCTTTTTTTTTTTTTTTTCTTCCCTCAAAACCAGAAAAGGGTCAGTCCAGACCAGTAGAAAAGCTGGGGCTCCCCAGCTCTCACCTCTGCACCGAAGGCGATGGATTCCCAGTGTCCAGGCGCTGCCCAGCTGGTGTTCAGAAGTCTGGGAAAGGCCCACTGAACTGGATCACGCTCTGGCGCTCCTGGGGGAGCATGTTCTCCTGGGGGGCCCCATTAAACGTCCTGAGCATGTCCTCCAGGATCTCTCTGAAATTGATATTCTCATCCTGTTGGATGAAATCATCTTGCTGCTGCGGCTGCTGCAGAGTCTGCAGGGGTCCCGGGTGAGGCAGGGGCAGGGGGTCGTGCAGCGCTGAGCCCAGAGGCACGTTCCCCTCCAGGACGGGGGCCGGGCTCTTGAAGGCTGAAGGGTGGCTGAAGCCAAAGGGCAATCCGTGCTGCTGGTGTGGCTGGAGAACAGGCTCCGAGGAGAAGCACAGCACCCTGGGCTCTGGGTTCATCACCACGTCGGGAATGCTGTTGCTGGGAGGGCTGTAGGTCAAGTCCAGGATCTCATCCTGGCACAGGGAATGCCCGGGCAGGGGGACCCTGGGCCCCGTCTGCGTGAGGTCCAGAGGCTGGGGCAGGATGGGCAGTGGCAGGGAGAATTGTGGGCTCTGCTCTTGGGCCTGCAGGAGCCGGTTGTGCTTTCGCTTCACGTTCTCGTCCATCTGCTTCAGCTCCATCAGCACCTTTCGGACACAGCTCTCGGGGATCTTTATCCCTGGGGGAGGAAGGTGCATCAGTCCCCTGAGCAGACCAGTCCCCATAGAGCAAAACCAGCCCCACGACAGGCTCGTGGCAGACAACAACAGCACTGCTTCTTGTGGGCACCACAGGGCAGCTCTGGCTGGGCTCACACCCACTGCCCAGCTCAAGTGGTCATCCAGCCCCACCTGCTCCCCTGCTCCCAGGCTGGAACAAGTCCCTTCTTAGGAAGGGAATCTTGGCACTGGGCAGCCAGACCCCTTCATTCTTCTCCTAAAATGTCCTGCTCCCCTTCCCTCACCCAGCACTCCACCCACCGACTTGTTTCTTCTTCTCCTTGGTCTTGAGGCGGACGATCTGCAGGTAGCTGGTGTTGGTGATGTCTGCCATGACGCTGGCGATCCTGCTCCAGACCCGCAGCAGAGCCCCGCACAGCATGTAGTAGTGACGCAGGCGCATGCCCTGGAAGCACTCCTTCCCCTCCTGGATCAGCTTGCAGTTCCCATTCCTGCCATCCACACGGGAGAAAACAACCCCAATTAACAGAGGCTCCCACAGCAGAGGGGGATCCCCCACCCACAGCCACCCCCGGGGGGGCCCTTCCCCATCCTAAAGCCAGGGACCCTCTTCCCAGGGGGAGGGCAGGGGAGGCCAGGGCTGCAGCCCCCTTACCAGGCAGCATGGTTACAGCTCTTCAGGGATAAGTGATAACTGTTGTTCCAGTGCTCCTTGGCTTCCTCGGGCAGCACCTGCAGAAGAGACAGACAGAGGCAGGGATTTTCCACTGTCCAAGACACAGAAGAGACGTGAAATCCAGGGCCAGGAGCGGGGACACCCGGGTGCTGCCTGACCCACACTGGGGCCCTGTGAAAGGGTGACAGTAAATGTCCTTCCAAAGCCACCCCCGCGCAAAGAAAGAGGATTTGCCTCTCCCCACACCAGGGCCACAGTTCCCACCTACCTGCCGGTACTTCTTCTGCAGACTGTCCAGGCTCTCTGGCTGGCTTTGCTTCCCAATGTTTGGCTTGTAGAGGATGAAGTTCTTCCCGCGGCTCTGCTCTGCCAGCAGACAGGTGTATCTGTGGCCTCGCATCTGTGGGGAGAGACAGTGGTTACAGTCACACAACCTCTTCCCAAGCCCATATTTCTCTAAACTAACCCCTTCCCTTCCAGGATGGAGATCCTTGGAGGCATCTCCCAGCCCACAGCAAGGGGTCAGACACCTCTTACAGCCAGAGGAGATCTCCTGTTGGACTCGCCCTCTGAGCTGGGATGGACCCCCTGGCAGAGCCCAGGAATTACCTTGCGGGAGAGGTAGAACCCCTCGAAGGATCCTGTCAGTTTGAGTGACTTCTCATAGGCTTCCTCCCACTTCAAGCCTCTGTCAACACTGATCTAAACAGGGACAGAAAGAGGGATTTGGTAATTTCAAGGGGCAGGACATGCACATCAGTATCTGTCTCACAAATCCCACCCTCAACACAACCTTGGGGTTGCTGCAGCCTAGAAACAGACACTGCCGACGTGACACAAACACGACACAAAGCCACGGGGCAGGGGGAGAGGGACTCAGCAGCTCACAGCCCCGGACGGAGCCCACTGCAGAAGGGTGGGCTGTAGGGAGAGCTCTGAGGGCTGCCTACCTTATAAAACACAACCTGCCCATCCTGCGGGTGCCCGGGCGTCAGGAAAACCTCCTTGCTCTCCTCGTAGATCTCATCCACTCCTGGGGCTAAATCTGTAGGAGAAGAGACTGCTGTAAAATCCACCTTCTTGTACCAGCTCCTCTCCCTGCAGGAGTCTCAAGATCTGTGCTGTGTGGGGACACTGCAGTGCCCAAGATGGCCATGGAACTGTCATCTGTCAGCACAGGGAGGAACAAGGAACCTCAGGTAGGGAGGGGTCCAGCCACCCCTCTTTCTCCATACCTAGGATGCCCATGTCGTATTTGCCCTCCTTCTTGTCCTTTTCGATCAGATAGTCAAAGGTGTCAGAAAAATACTGGAAGAGCATGTTCTGCTTGTCCACCTCCAGGCCCAGGATGCGGTTCAGGAACTTGGTGATGGAGCAGTCTGCAAGAGTGCGGGGGTCAGGGACCACGGCCCAGCTGGGCATGGAGCCCACCAGCAGGTCCCCAAAGAGAGCCACCCAACAGAATCACAGAATCATATAGAGTTAGAAGGGACCTTTGAAGATCATCTAGTCCATCCAGTCCACAGGACCCTCCCCTCAAAGCAAAGATCCTGCTCCCTCTGAGGCCATGCTCCCCCAAAGATGGAGCAGCTGGGCCGTGACCTTTCCACGTTGACACATACCTTTCTCCACGGAGACAGTGCCGTACTTCATCTGGTTGCAACAGATCCCCACAGAGATGAGACCTTGCTTCATTTCTGGAAGGGCAGAAGGGCATTTTCGGGTTAAGTCCCCGTCAGCAGTCCCGCAGGGCTGCTCCCCTCCAGCTCTACCCGTTATTTCACAGTAAGTCTCTCCCAGGCTCTTTGTCCCCCCGAGTCCTGGCAGGGTGACATGCTCCATGGCCAGTTGCTCCACTCAAGTGAGCTCTAAGGTAGTGGTACTGCTCCCTCCCTGACATTCCACTCGGCTCTTCAGCCATCCCAAACCCAACACCAACCTGCCCAGCAAGAAACCACAGAGCTGGTCGTGTTCTTACCATGGAAAAAGGCAGCCTCCCCCTTGTCGTAGCTCTTGGGCACAGGAACTCTGTTCTCCATGTGGTTGAGGATAGTGGAGAGGACTCTGTCCAGTGCTTTAGCCCCGTACTGTGAGAGGAGACGAGAGTCACACACGGGACATGCTTCCAGGGACAGCTCAGAAGGACTGAGTGTGTCACAATACTTGTGCTGGCACTGCAGGGAAAGCCACCACCTCCAGGAAGGCCACTGGCCTGGTGGCTGTGCCAAGGGGGACCAGTATACAGGACCCTGCATGTCCCCATTCCAGTGCTGGCACTGGCTCCCCTGGGAACAGAAGCCCAAATCCTCCTGACTCCTATGGGAGCAGAGTCCCCCTGGCCAGCATGGTGCTGGTTTGCTCCCCACTGGTGATTAACCCCATTCTGGATGCTGTACTTGGGGGGCAGGTGTGGGGAGCTGGGTGCAGGGCCAGATCCTGCCTGTAGATGCCAGCAATGATCCTCCTGGTGCTGGCTCCCACTGAGGGCCCTCCCCAACGACTGCAACCCCTCCTCGGCTGAGCTGCCCCGACAGCAGCTGCAACTTACCTTATTCTCAAAGTTGTACTTGCTGAGATCTCGGGATTCGGTGGCCCGTCGGTCTCCGTGGGTTAAGGCACCCTAGGAAGGCAGAGCAAGCAACAAGTTCTTATTTTTGGCTGTTGCAAAACACCAGAGAAAGATGGTGAAAGCCATGTCTCAGAAGAGACTAGGATCAGAACAAGCCATGGGGAGGCAGCATTCCTCTGTAACACTGAGACTTTGACAAAGTATTTGGAGATTTTATCAAAAGTGAAGAAAAAGGAAACAGAGACAAACTAACTATTCCATTAATTATTTCATCAGCTTTCCGGAAACAGATGGGTTTATGCTCCTGTAACAGTGGGGGAATTCCAGCATCTGGAATTGGGTTCTGCTTCCCTGAAATTCCTCCTGATGCCTTGGTTACGTATTCCCCTTCCCTCAGTTGGGGCGATGCCCTCAGTTGGGGCGATGCAACGCCCCGTACCAGCGGGAGCACCGAAACAGAAGCTCTTCAGAGAGCACCGAGCTGCCCCGTCCATCCCTGCTGTGGGGCACTTACGAGGCTCTCCAGGCGCTTCGCCACGATGGACGCAAACCTCCGCTCCCCCGCCAGCTCCGAGATGAGGAAGACATACTCTGGAGCAGAAACTTGGTTCGATCGGTGCGTTCGACCTACAGGGACATGAGGAGAAAAGTGAGAGGTTGGTACAGCCTGTCTGGTACAGGAAGGGAAGACAAGTGAGAGGTGAGAAAGCTAAAACAACTTTCTACATCCTGCTGGTCTCCAAAGGAGATCTCCCTGGGGGGGAACAGGACGGAGTTGCCTTCATTGCTCTGGAGCTGCTGAGACCTTGGCAGAACTGAGTTTACAGGCCTGACCCCCTGGGGCTGAGGAGCAACTCCCCAGTTTGAGGTATTTCTTTTGTGCTCACATACTAAGGAACTGCCCCTCCTCATCCCACAGAGCTCCCCAGGGGGCACAGAAACCCCCAGGCACTCTCAGCACCTTTCAGGAGGACACACTGCTCACACGTACGGGAAGGCTCCCCCTTCCCACACTGCATATCACCCCTGGAGTCAACACAAACCTTCCCCGTGAGATAAATCACTCACAACCACTTTGTGTCTGCATTTCCACTCTGATAAAACAGGGGAGCCCCGTGCTCTGCCAGGTGCTGGGTCTCAGAATGCAGAACACCTCTCCCCAGCTGTAGCCCAGGCCCAGCTTGGGTGGCCACGGGCACCTTTATCCCCCGGGGCTGCCCCAGAGTCACCATCTGATCCATGTGAGGGGACGGGGACCGTGACCAAGAGCACCCGGCACTCACCAAACTGCTGTATGGCCCGGTCCGCGCTCCAGGGCAGCTCCAGCGTCATGTGCACCCGGCGCTTCTGGTTCTTCACCCGTCTGTCTGCTTGGAGAGAGATACCTGAGCTGGAGGCCTCGGAGATTATTGCTACGAGCTAAGGGAGAGAGACAACAAGCAGGAAAGGGAGTGAGGATCCCGGACATCTGCAAAACTGCTTTAAGAAACAACCCAAAGCCCAACTCTCCAGCCCAAGAAGGGACCCAGGACGTCCCTTCCAGCAGACAGACAGACAGACAGGAAGCTGCCAGCCTTGTTGGCCTGAGGCTGGCAAGGCAGGAGCAGGCAAAGGCACCCTCCCTCCCCTTCCCCTCACTCCCGTGCAGCTGTTTGGAGATTTCCTTGAATCCGACTCACCTTTTCCCCTTTCATAAACCGCTCCTTCTCCTTCAGGTTGACGTGGTCGATAGAGAGGCCTTGCTCTGCGCGAGACTCGAACACGACGGAGCCATCCGGCCTGCAAACGACCCGACCCTTCCGCCCCGTCATCTGCACACACCGAGGGGAGAGAGGGGCTGTCAGCAGAGGGGAGAGACCCGCCCGGCGCAGCAAGACCACTCTCAACACCTTTTTCAGCTCCCAAGGAAGGAGAGGAAACCCCCTTCCAGCAGGAACCCCCTTTGCTGGCCCCTTCTCCTGTCCCCCAGCACCCCTGAAACTCGCTCTGGACTGTGAGGGGTACCTCAGCCACGTGCTCCGGGCCCCCAAAGTGATTGATCAGTTCATCCAAGGTATTGAGAGGTAGCTCTTTGCCCAGTGCTTTCACTTTAGCGAGGAGGTCCTGCTTCATCTTTTCCACGTGTTCTAGCTCTCTCAGGCCGTGCACATCTTTCCGGGAAGGCAGCGTGTGATAATTACCTGCGACAGAAAACACAGAAGTTTAAAGTTACCTGGTAATTGCAAATCAGAGAAGGGAAAAAAAAAAACCCATCCCAAAGGGCTCCCAGGGACACACTCTGAAGAGCAGGCAGGCCCCCTGTCTTGCAATAAATGCTGCTGAGGAGTGAGTTCCCTCTGTGTCTCCCCCTGTTTTGGTGGGGAAGGAGCATGTGGGGCACATTCGTCCTGCTCATGGATCACAGCAGGTTAATGTGAACCAACCTCCCCAGCCCAGGTTTGACCATCACAGGATAAAACCCAAACCAGGCTGTGCCAAGCATAGGAGGGGCTTTAGAATTCCATGGAAACACCAGGAGAGTCTCCTTCCATCAGCTCAGACTCCACAACCCCCTTTGTCGGACCCCACCCCACAGGCTCACGGCTGATCTGCCTCTCCTTGCAGGCCAGTGGTCCCCAGGTCCCCAGGTGAGGGACCCCAGCGAGGAAGGAGCTGCCCCTGTCCCGCTGTGCCCTTACTCCTGTCCTCGGCTGTGAAGCCATTGTAGGTGTGCTCCACGAAGATGACATCGTCTGTCTCAAACACAGACTCCGGGGAGGAGTTGAAGTCGCTGTCGAGCCCCATGTCGGAGTCGGTGCTGCTGTCGTCGCTGATCTTGATGACACCCGTGAGGTCACACACACCTTTCAGAGCCTTGGCACAGCGGCCCCTCTGCCTCCCTGCTAAGGGAGAGCAAGGGTGTCAAGGGAGAGCCCCGTGCATCGCTGCAGAACAGCAAGCGCCAGCTCAGACAGAGGAGGAGGAGGAGAAATCACAAAATAGCTGAGATTGCCCCAAATGAAAGCCTGATCTTGGAAAGACAAAGCCTCTTGGGTGGGGTGGGGGGCAGTTAGGGAGGGAGGGAAGGAGAGAAAGAGGAAGGAAGAGAGGGAAAGGAAGAAGGTGGCAATCTGTGTCGGGGCTGAAGCGAGTCGCACACCTCGGGATGAACAGCGCTGAGTCCCCGGGGAAGGAGCCCGGGGGCTGACTGGCCCCCAGGAACGGGCAGGGCACGGGAAGGTGCCAGTGACTCGGGGCATTGTGTGGTTCCAAACGCAGTAAGACATGCCCCTGCTGCACACAAACCCGCTGGCACAGGCTGCTCTGCGACAGCAGCCCGTCAGGACCAGCTCTGCCAGTGCCACTGGCCCCCTGCGCCCCCTCCCCACACCCCACTGGAGGAGTAATCCCCAAACTCTTCTTACCTGCAGCTACAGCCACGGATTTGGCAGGGAAAGGATATTCCCCCCCCCCCCCAGGACCCCTGCCACAGTCTGGGTAAGGGGTAGTGGAGAACCCCCCATCGCTGCCAGAGGGCTCTGTGCAGTCTGCCCACAGGCTGGGCAAGGAAGCGGCCCAGGGAGGGGGGGCACAAGCCACCGGGCAAGTGGTGGAGGCGAGGACCTACGCTGTGACAGGGAAGTGGGTTAGAGGGAGGAGAAGGTGAATGACCCAGAGCTGCCGTCCTGCGGATGAGAGAGTGGTGGGAGATGTGCGGGAGGGCAAACTGAAACCAGGGCAGAGCAGCAAAAAGCGTGAAGTAGGGAAAAGGGAAAAAGGCAAAGAAAAAGCTGAGTGGCTGGGGTGAAGCAGCAAGGCAGGAGGTCAGATGCTGGGCAGTGGAGTGTGCTCTTACGTTTTCTTTTAATGCCAGTTCCTTTTTCTCTCTTTCTTTTGGTTGAAGGAAAGTGCTTCTGAATTAGTGATAGAAAGACGCCTCTGAAAGTAAGATGCAAAATTTATTCTAGCTACCAGGAACATCTGCCGGTTATCACGTAGCAACGTCTATTTGAGATAGTACCATGTTTCAGGAGAGAGGGTAAATCCTGCACCACAACTCCCAGCACGTGATCGGCCAGACGCCGGTAACGGCACGGCCCTGCTGAGCTCAGGCCCAGCGTGGATCACCACGGGGTTCTGCCAGGGGAGCATGGGCAGCGCCAGCAGATCCTCAGCCGAGAAAGGCCGTGCTGAGGGAAGGCAAAGCACCCAAAATGCCAGGAAAAACGCTCTGTGGTGGGAGAGCAGGGCCCTTCTGGAGACACCGCAGCAAAAGCGGAGCGGACCCCTGGCTCTGCGCTACCGCGTGGCATGGCAAAGCTGCAAGATCTTTACATCCCAACTAAGAGGGAGTTGTGGGAAAAGCTGTACTGGGAAGCTGTTACATCACTACTGAAAAATCAAGGGAGTCACAGTGTCCCAACCCCTCTCTGTGCCCTGACCATCGGGCCATCCAACAGATGTGCTCCAAGTCCTCCGATGCGCTGGCTGTGGGCCCCTTTGGCCACAGAATGGAGAAAAGTGAGGGATGTGGTGGTTTCAGGTGAATGGAAAAAAAAAAATCACGAGAGGTGGAAAAGAAATGTTTCTGTGGGCTGTTCCGCAAATAAAAGAGCAAATGCTGAAATGGTGGTGGGGTCAGGTGGGGATGAGCCCCCAGTGCTGAATGAGCTCTGGTGGAAAAACAACGTTGGAAGCAAGAGCTGAGAGGTGTGGACATGACAGCTCGCCCGTGTGAGAAAAAGGGAGTTTTGGGGACCGGGGAGGGAGCTGTAAGAGCCTGGGTGTGAGGGGCTGCAGGAGACAGAGCCCTGCACTGGCCGTTCAGTGACTGCAATTACCTGGGACCACAAGGAGCCCCTCTGTCCCCTGCGCTGGGGGACCCTGGCTCAATGGGCAAAGACTCACTCTCAGCTCTGGAGCTCCCTGCTCCAGAAAATGAAGCCTCGCTCATTTTCCCCACACTCACACTCCACCTCTTCCCTGCGAACAAAGGGCTGGGCTGGAATTCACTCACTGAGCAATCTGTTTATTTTTAACCCTGTTTCTCGGCATCTTTTAAACAGCTGCTTCTTCCCAGCACACTGCCCTCAAGAAATCCCCCAAAGTGCTGTAAAACCAGGACGCCGCATTTGGAGGCTCAGCAGATGCCAGGAGACACTCGTTATCTGGCCAATGCTGCCGAGCAACGAGCTCTGGCCCCTAGAATCGAGGGCAGAGTCGAGCAGCGTGTGATCTCTAACAGCCCCTTCCTCCTCCCACAGCTGAGCGAGGCTCAGAGGGACCACAGAGTCCTCCAGCCCGAGTTCCTCTGAATTCTGTGACATGAAAACCAGTCCAAGAGACCAAATCACTCCAAGCAGTTGTTACCCTTGCCTTGTTCTCTGCCACCAAACCAGGAACAGACTGGAGACAGCAGAGTGACACCGACCAACACAACCCCCAGCAACAAAGGAGAGTCTGGCCTAACCCACACACATACTGTCTCTGGGGTCTCTCGTGGCTTTCACCTGCATTCAGTCACTTCAAGAGAGAGCAGAGACAGCCCTGCCACCTGCAGAGCAGAGGAACCACAACTCAACCCAATCTCCCAGGTTTTCATCACCCGTTCGTGCAGGAACAGCCACGTTCGTGGGATGGGCTGGTATTTTGAAAGCTGCAGAAATGAGGGGGAGTGTAAGCTTCAGCCTCTGCTGAAAGGGCAGCACGAGTCCTGCCATCGGCGTCACTGCAGGCACCAACCCTCCCTTCACAAGGAACAAGGGAAAAACCACCAGGGCCCCATAGAACCCTGGAATCAAACACCACATCTTGCTCGGACGTGTGCTGGGAGCCAGCACTGGTGAACCTGAACTCCTCAGACCTCTCCATCCCCTCACTGCTCCAGCAATGTCCCCTCATGTCCCCCAGCCCAACCTCTGCCATTACAGGAGATCCCCTTCCTCATCTCTTCAGTGTCAACAGCCCTGTTCTCCGGAGTCAGACCCACACACACCCCATCAGAGCTCATGTTTCTGTCCCTCCTCACCCAACAACTCTATTCCAAGTGTAGAGAGTTGGACCAGGCTGTTCATGCAAGTTTGAACCACAGGAAACCTCAAAATCCAGGACCTAACTCATGTAACATCACACTGAAGAAATAGTGCCTCAAGGACCCAGCTCCGTGTCCTCTCCATTCCCAGCCTGTGCTGGGCGAGGTCTCACCAAACTGCATTTCAGGAACTCGGAGTGGCCCCAGGGCAGGGCTCTCCTGGCACATCTCCAGCCCCCCGCCCTGCATCCCTTCCCCAAGGAAAACAGGGATCTTTAACTCACTCTGCAGCAGAGACAAAGCAGTTGAGATGCCCATCGTTCTCGTCCAGGACCTCTCTGGTGCGAGCCTCCCCGGTGGACTGCAGCCCGATGACGATGCACTGCAGGGGAACAGGAGGGAGGGCAGAGGAGGCGTCAGGGCACGCGGCGACCGGCTCCGGAGACTCTATTTCACCATCCCAGGTACGTTCTCCTCAGCCCCTGTCCCAAACACGCGTTGGGCTGTAGCAGAGCTCCTGATCAAGAACCATCTCAAGTCTTTCAGCATCCAAAGCGGTACCTCTGCTCACACCACAGAGGATGACGGAGATCACGGAATCTGTCTGACTTCCCTTGGTGGTTCCTGCCTGAAGATTCCAAATTGCATCCGGATGGATGGAAGGACAGGGCTGTGCTAGAGGTGAAGGATCTGGCACCTCTTTTAGCTTGAACATGACCCAAAATACCCTCTCAGATCGGCTTGCCCACATCTACCGTAGACAAACAGTGGGGGATACCTCAGAAGACGAGACCATGTTAACCCCCCCAGTACCATTTACTGTGAATATTCCCAGAAACATGGACACTTTGCTCTGGTTAATCTGGAGAGAAACTCGGCCCTACAGAGGTTTGGAATTGCTTCCAGGTCAAGCTGACGACCAACAATCAACTCCCTTTGGTTGCAGATGACAAAATGTTCACTTGTAAGGGGAGGCTGGTGGCTGCCACCAGTGCCTCCAGTACCTCACCTTGTCCTTGGCCAGCTCCTCCTTGGCCAGCTCCACCAGCCGCCGGACCTTGGCAGCGATGCAGAGGTACTTGAAGAAGCGCTGGTGAGCAGACCAGAACTGACCCCACAGGGACTTCCGAGACTCCAAGCCGATCCAGTCGGCCGCCTGCTGGAACACCATCAAGGCCTCTGCCCACTGCAGACAACACCGAGAAGGGCTGAGTTAATACTTCAGTTTTCTTTTTCATTACTGCTGTGCAGAAGGTCATTAGGACAGTCTGGGCTTGGATAATCTGATTTAACATTGGTATTTATGGCTCTGTGTTGGGCTGAATGGACAGTCTGGTCGTTCTCTCCACATCAGCATGACACTGCAAGATCTGGTTTGCAAATATGGAACTTTTGAATAGAAGCCAAAAAAATGTAAGCTGAGCGTGGGTACCCCTTTTCCTTCTCACAAACAAGGTCTGTGGCTTTGTTTTGGGTCCCCAAACCCGCCCACGTAACAAGCCCAAGGGGGAGTTGAGCCCCCATATCCCCATGGCACTGGGACCAGCTCACCAGCTTCGCCGCCTTGTCGTAGACAACCTTGTACTGCTGGTCCAGAGGGATCTCCTCGATCCTGAAGGTCACCCCAGTGAAACTGAGCTGCCGGGCAATGTACATCCCACTGACCTTCATGTCCATTGCCACGATCTCCATTGCACCCACTCCCCTGGGAGAGGAAGACAACTGTGAACCCCCTTTCTCTGCTCCAGGACAGCACCCAAAACACCCAAACAAAGGCTACCGTGAAATGGAAATCATGTGAAAGGGGATGCTGGACACGACTTACCTCTTCTCAATTGCATGCAGGAACTCATCAAAAGCTCTGAAAGGGGTGCCCGGCCCCCAAATCCCCAGGCGGCTCATGTAAATCATGTTTTTTGGCTCAGAGGCACCTGTTTGAACAGAATTCACAGTTTTGACTCAAGTAAAGTTAACTCTTAAGAGGGTGGTAATTTGCCCTTGTGCTTTAGGGGGCCCCCCCAGCCTTTCCAAACACTGCCCTCCCCTACACGAGGTGGGCAATTGTCATTGTCCAGCTTCATCCAGCTGAACAGCTGACCAGGAACATGTTAAACTGGAAAGGAATTAGTCTGATTTGCCCATAAGTGACAGTAATGGCAGTGCTGTGGAGCTTGGGGCAGATCTTGGTGCTCTCAGCTCTAGCACCACTAGCTGTTCACCTCCTCCTGCACCAACGCACTCTCAGTGGTCGTGCTCACATCTTGTCCTTCACACCACAGAGGTGATGGCACCCACACGACACCAAGAGGAGCTCACCTGTGGCACTGGCATAAACAACCCTGGCTTGAGGCAGTTTGTTCTGAAGGTCCAGCACTGCTTTGCCCATTTTAGTAGAGCTGGCATTTTTGGCTTTGTGGCATTCATCAAACACAATCTGGAGGGGAACGTCGGTTAAGGAGAAAGGATCTGATTTTCATCACCAGGGTGGGAACAGACAGAAAACACAACCCAGCCTCCTCCACCTGACTCAACAACCAGTCCCAGCATCAGCAGGACCGACACGTTCCCCCCACAGTATGAAATCTGCTGGTTTCACCTAGTCAGAGCCCCAGGTCACGTCCCCCTCCCTCTCCCTTCTCTTCCAAGGTGTGTCTTGTGCTGCTGAGGGAGAACAATGCTGAAAAGGCTGATCCCAGCTGCATTCTCACCATCCTCCCACAGACACTGCGGAGGAGGAGAGTGCAGGGGAATGATGTGCTACAGCATCTAAATACCCACCGCAGGCACGGGGCTGCTCGGCACAGCTGCTCCCACTGACATCAGGTGGCCTCGAGCTCTGTGTTCCGTGCTGAAGTCAGTCATAAACATGCAATTCTTCTCGCTCTCTCCATTATTTTTTTTTTTAAAAGGATACAACTCCATCAAAATTTTCCCTGCACCACTCCAAAATCTGTTTCAAGCGTGTCCTGTGCTGCCCGCCGGCCTGGCTTTCACCGATCAGCGCAGAGTAAGTGGCGAAGAGGACTCCTTCTGAGGTAGCTGTGTCACCATATTTAATCTGCAGAGAGGCACAACAAGAGTCACCCAAACCATTCTGTGCCGATTCCGTGATCCTCAGGGTGCTGGTCCCCCACACACTGCACCCCTTCTTTGCCCATAGTCAATGCCGACGACTGAGCTGTGACCACGTGGGACCCCCATGCTCCTGCCCCAAGAACAAAACCCCATCTGAGAGCAGAAGGGACAAAAGACCGTTGGGAGCTGACGTCATCAGCAGCTCTGTCTGGCACCAAGATCGGCGATGACAAGGACTTTCAACGTCTGCACAGGCTCCACTCGCTGCTGTGTCAGCACATCTGGATGCAGTGACACATGGGGACCCCGGGAAGACTCCAGTCTGCTGGCCCACAGAAGTTGCTTCATTTTCTTAAGCAATAGTTTAGAATCTTTAATTGTTTTGAACCCTCACATCTGTTTTAATTACTTCTAGAAAACACTTCTCTCTCTGAGCAGGTGAGATTGGTGCCTGTCTTACTGTCATGTGTCCCACCTGTAGCCAAGTAAAAGGCAGTGGGAAAGCCCACGGTGCCAACCTGAAGAAAGTTCCATTTAAAGCTTTTTTGGTCTGAAAACAAACATTTCTTTCAGTCTCTTAATAGCTGCATTCAGAGGTGTCGAGCACACCTGGTTTCCAGTGACTTCGTAAGAGCTGGGTGTTCAACACCACCGGAAACCAGAGCAGGGTGTTTCAGGGAACTGGCCAATGGAGCAGCAAACACAAGCCTGGACAAGAGACCAAAGCACAGGCCACGAAGGACTCTGTGAATAGCCACTACACAATGGCCTCTCATATCTTTTGAGAAATTCTTCCAGTTCCTCAGAAATGAGAATGAAGTAAGTTTGAATATTCTCTGATTTGCTCAGCAGGGGGAACACCCACAGGCTCAGCCACGGGGCTGTGTGTCTGAGTCCCTACCAGGCACCTTTAGAGGTGCTTCCCCACTCGCACGCTCTGGAAAGTGGCTCCATGGAACCAGTGCTGGGAAATGGTATCCCAGGACAGCGGAGCACGGCCCCACACTGGAGGTGTTCCCTCTGCAAGACTCTCCAGGAACGGCCAGACTCTCTCAAGTCCAGCTGAACTTTGCTCTTGGCTGGAGAGATTTCTCTCTCCCTGCAGGAAACAGCTCTGTGCAGCTCTGCAGGTTGTACAAAACCAGTGAGAGGCCAAAGTGGGAAGATCTCTCCGGGAGAGAGGGAAGAGCTGCCTCTGTCTGCTCTGGCAGTGCCACCAGCCGCGCGGAGGCAGGAGTGGCTGCTGCATCACACACTGAGGAGGATCCAAGTAACTGCTGCCGTGGGCAGGTCTTCCAGAACTCCATTACAGCTTCCCTCCCTACCTTATTCAAAGCATGCACAGGAATGTGGGAGGCTTCAATGTCCTTCAGGTCTCTCTCAGCATCATACTTGAGATCATTGGAGACGCTGAACCTGCAAAGCAAGACGTGGGTCTGGTTATCTCCACAGGAGAGTCAGGGCACACAGGGTGATTAATGGCTCTGACTAACGCAACCGTGGGTGTGCAAAACTGTCACATTCCCCACTGCCCACACTCCTCAGCACACGATCCCCCTGCAGACTCCAGTCTGACGCTTCAGACAAGCTGTGTGTGCTCTGCAGTAAAACCCCACGCTCCAGGGGCTTTCTGCCTGCACCCGAGGAAGCCCCCAAGCGCCCCTCCACCGACTCCAAAGGCAGCAGGGACAGGCTCCACATTGTGCTCGGGTAGCACATAATCTGCTATTTCACAGTGACTCACTGCCCATCACGGCTGCAGGGGAAATATTCCCGTTTCACAGGCACAAAGAGGTGGAAACGACTTACCCAAGGCCACAGCGTGAGTCAAGTATAAAGCCAACATCAGCACTAAGGAATTCCTTACTCCCAGATCCAAACTAACTCCAAGGTCTTACGGGAAAAGAGAAAAAAAAAAACCCACAACAGCTTACCACAGAGCTTTTTTCCTCCCTTTCAGATAATTTTCAAAGATGATGCCCGCAACCGTCCTGCCCTTTCCAACTCCAGCGCCGTCCCCAATGAGGAACCCAGCTCGCTGCCCGTTGGGTAACAGAACTTCATGTTGCTGCAAAATCAAGGACAGAACCAGCAATTAAACAAGATTTGCCTTTGCTAACAGCTTTGATGTGAGCTTATGAGAGCCCCCCTTAACTCCTTCACACATCCCACCCGTGCCTGTGAACTTCCTGCTCTCAAGGGGCAGTTCACAGAAAAGGTCCCCAGGCCCCCAGCACGTAAAGCACTCCCTTCTGCAGCAAAAGTCAAGGGTTTTGCCTCTTTGGGAAAAAAGCCCCACAGAACTCCCCAGCTTCAAATAATTCTTTCAAAAGGCATTTAAAATGCCATATGGCAAAGCTCCCGAAGCGTCATCACCTCTGTCACAGGTTATTTTAGAACACACGGGAACATCTGTCGGTACAAGAGGCAATTTCTCTCCCACGTAGGGCGCAGGCCGCGGCGGCAGCGTGTACCTGGCAGGCGTAAATGATTGCTTCCAGCTGTAGTGCAGAGAGGGAGCCTTTGTCGGCCACGGAGCGCGGCAGCGAGAGGCTGTAGGTGATGTCGGGTGGGGGGACGCTGGACAGGGTGCTCGTCTCAACCACCAGGTCCGGGTGGTGCTTCCCAATCTTGGCTAAAGGATCACAATAGAATAGATAACTCGTTAACAGTCTGTCACCCTCAGCTCCACGCCTGCTCTTCACTCTTCTGCTCCACCGAGACATCAGATGGCCAAACCCCAGTCATGCCTCCCCCAAAAGCAACAACAGAAAAGTGTGGTGTTAAATTAGCACAGCTCCAGCGAAGCACCAGTCCCCTGGTAAAGCTCCTCGAGAAAATCCCAAGCTTGGGTTGTGCCACAGAAGCACCATATGTTTGCAGTTAATTAGGTTGGTCCACAATGGAGCTAACAGAATCCCCCACGCTCCCGCGACGACAGACACTCACACTTTGAAGGGATATATTCTGCATAGGTCTCTGTTTGCCCCAACTCTTCTGTTTCTTCCTCCTCACCTTCATCCTCCTCCTCTGCAGGAGCCTGAGACTGAATAGAAACACAGCATTGACCAAATGTTGATGTCCTAACTGAACTATGGACACAGGCAGTGCTGCACAGCGCCAGAAACCACCCTTTAACCCAGCTCCGTGCAAATTCACATACAATTAGTCTCATTTACAGACTCCAGCAACCCAAGGAAAACCATCCACGAGTGCCCACCCCAGGGGCCCAGCGATGAGCTGCTTGATGAGCTGCTTTCAGCACCCAGTCCTCGCCAAATTAGGGAAAGATGTTTGGGTGGCTCCTCAGTCGGGCTGTGGGCTAGTGTGAATTCTGCCCAGCTGTGCTTTACCCTGTCCCCGAGCAAGGGACACAGCCCAGCTTTGAACTCAGTGCATACCCAGCAGCACGGAGCAGAGCCAAGGCAGCCCAAATCGCTCTTTAACACAGAGAGGTTCCACTGAGGGGAATACAAGACCCTTCTGGGAAAGGGCAGTGACTGGTTTCTGTCCGATTTGCTTGTCTGGGTCCCTCTGAAGGGAGAACATTCAGCACTGCTCCCCTCTGCCCTGCGGCGTTCCCGAGCCAGGAGCCCGGTGTCCCCTCCCTGAGGCCACCCGTGGCTCTCACCTGGAAGCTTGTGAGGAGCGGGGTGTTGGGGACAGCAGCAACGAGGTCACTCGAACTGTTTAAGCCGGAGAATGATCTGCTGGGTGAGAACAGCTGGAAGAGAAAGGGTGTGGGTGAGAAAGCAGCCCTCACCCTCCACCCCCAACACCCAGGAACACACAGCAGTAAAGGTACTTGTGAGCCACACTCAGATCTCACACAGACGGTGTCAGTGGACCTTAATGCTCTCTGTTTGGGAAAGAAAAGCCCTGGGCAAGTTCTGAGAAGTAATAAATCTTGCAAAAGCCATATATGCCTTTTGTGACACACACAGAGGGAATCACTGACCAAAATAAACACGTTCTTGCAAGAAGTATGAAGGTGTTTTGTGTGTGCCCACGTGTGATGGAAGCCTGTGGGGACACACGGCCTTCCCCACCCACAGGACAGGAGCCTTTCTGCCAAACTACACCGCCATGAGATGGGTCACCCCAAAATGGCATGTTTTGCCATTAAACACAACATCTCAGGCATAAACCCACTTTCCACACAGCTCCCCTGTGCACTGACCATTCCCTGGGCAAACACTGCCCTTGCCAAAGGACCCTTAGGAACCAGCAGCCCCTGTCAGACCTGGTGGAAGGTTATTTTGGGAATACTGGCCCTGCTCTGTGACGCAGCAGTTCCATCATCACTGTTTCCCCACGTGCTTCTAAGGGAGCTCTGTACAAAACTGCTCTGCTCTTCCTGACAAGGAGCTGTGCAGATTCTCATCGCGGGATCGTGTGTTTTAGCCTGAACTGCTGAGTCCATCCGAGGGCTCTGGGTGGGATTTGCTAATGGAAGAGGAACAGCATCACTGTGGGAGCAGACAGGGACGCTGGAGCACAGCCGAGGGGATCTGAACACGGGGAATGGGAAAGACTGAACAGAATTGCAACCAAAAGCCATCGCTGGGAAAGGACTGAAAATCAGAACACCAACACTTCACATCTTCTTACAAACTGCCCTTCAGGTGAGCATTTACTTAAGAATTCTGCAATTCTGTTTACAACATGAAAAGCGTTGTTTGAAGCCATTACCTACCTGCCCCAGGAGAGAACACAACCCCAGGTCAGCCCCATTTAACAGCTCTCCCAAGGGTAAGGACCGTACCCTGAGAGCACCGCAGCCTCCCCAGCTTCCAGTGGCCCTTGCTCTCACAGAGACCAGGACCACTGGAGAGGAAGGATGTCCACGAGGGACCAGCTACGGGACCCAGGAGCTCCCAGAGCACCCCCCCAGCCAATGCTGGGGGGTGCAGGGCCAGACAGGCTGTTTGGGTGCCTGTTCCCCAGGCACCACCGGTTGCCTCAGAGTTAATGATGCTTTGGACCCTCCAGCCCATGGCACCGCAGCCATCAAGGACAGTCCCCGAGACACTGCCAGCTGGGAGGGCACAGTCCAGGAGATGCTTTTCTGCCCCCACTCAAACAAATTCTCACTGGAATTTCCCGGCAGCAAGTAAGGTCAAGCCAGCAGCTCATGGCACCCACAGCAGCAGCACCACTGCACAATCACAGCACAGAGCTTCAGAGCCACGCTCCACCAGCAGGAGCGAGGGATGGGAAGGTCTTAAGCGCAAACACTCTGATTATTTCCTTTCTTTTTTTTTTTTTAAATTTATTAAAAAAAAAAAAAGAAACAGAAAGAAAAAAAAAACACCCTTCATTACTGGAAGCCTGAGTCAGAATTACCAGAAGGAAGCTGGACGGAAGAGCTATTTTCAGTGCCAACAAATCTGGAGAGCAGGTGAAACATCTCCACCTACAAATCCGAGCTCAGCGCAAGGATTTCTTCTTGGGCAAGAGAGAGGCCCAGATGTGCAGGAATGGCAGGACCAGCTCCTCTCAGTTCCAGCAGTGGAAAGTTAATGCAGGGCTGGGTTTGCATCACGCAACCTTCAAAGTATAAACCCCTGCTCTCCCAGCTCAGCACCAGGGCTCTGGCACACGGCATTTCACCTCAGGCACCGCACGGGAAGTAGCAGAAGCCTTGGTTGGTTGGAGCATTGAGGAACTAACCCATAGGTGAGAACCTGCTGTGAGGGCCCAGCCAGCAGCTACAGCAGGTGACAGATCTCCTTGCCCCTTGGGGAATTCCTTCCTTCCTCTACTCTCGCTCACCTCCCAGTTCCATCTTCCTCTTCCTCTATGCTACTATGTCTAAAAACATTGCCAGAAGAGGCACACACAGCACACAAGAGAACACTGGGACATAAGCAGTAAAGCCACTGACAACTGCACAGTCAACAATTCGCTCTCACTCCCTTTTTTTATCTCTTTGCATTATTCTCCATTTTGCCTCATCTTGCCGTGACTTCCATGGGAAAAGGAATAGTCCCACCCGGCTGCCAAGCCACCTCCCCTCTGCAGAAACTCATTCTCTGGGGGTTGAGTGAGGAGAAGGATGTTCACATCCTCAAAGTACAGTGAATGGGTTCAAAAAAGCTCCATTAGCAGCTCACAAAAATTCTAGCTACAGGCAGCAGAGGCAGGGCTTTGCCTCCCCAGTCTTAAAGCCACTGTCAATGGTGAGAAGGTTGTGAGAAAACACAATGGATTACATGCACTATTTTTAAAAGGTATTTCATAACTTCATTGCAAATGAAGCAAGTGTGTTTTCCTGCTAATCCAGCAAATATTGAACAGTGGAGCAGTAGCTCTTCTCACCGTGCCCGTCCCTGAGACGATGAACGGCTGCATGTACCTGTCTGTGATCTCCACGGGCAGCAGCTCTCCCCACACAGCCCACAAAGAACTTCCTCCTCGCTCCCAAACTGCCCCGAAAGCTCCAGCACTGGGCTCTGGAGAGAAGGGTTTCTCAGGGAGTTTGAGCCGCTCAGGCTGTGCACTCCCACGGCGACGTCTCTCTTCAGTTATGCTCTGCTCCCCTCTCTGCAAACCCATCTCCCCAGAGCTGGATGGAAAGGGAAAGGAAAGCCAAAAATACAGAGAATTCTGGTCCACGACATATCTTCAAACTGCCACACGACAGTAGACAGTCCATTATTTTGTATTTTTTTTAAAGAAGACAAGGGACGAGGCCACGGTCCTGCCCACAGACAGGACACATCCAGCATCACTCCTGAGAGGTCCCACACACCAGAGCCATGGACAGAGATCACTGATTCTGCTGCACCCGGACCTCGGAGATGAAATCTTGGAAAAACTCCTGTCCTGACACCCCTGTGCCAGGGCAGCCACTGGGTACAGCTGGTTGTACAGTACAGAGGGAGCTGCATCTGCCTGGGGAACACACGGGGGAACCATCAGCGTTGGACTGGAGCTTAGAAACAGCCCTGGCTGCTCAAAAGCCAGAATTCCTGCAATTTTATGGGAAATGATGGTGGGGTGATGATGGAGGGAGGGAGAGGGAAAGAGTCTCTAAATTGCTTATCTATTGGCACAGAATATCAGTCTCTATCCTGTCTCGAGTGTTACAGTATAGAACCTTTTCTTCAGCACTGTCTGGAGACTTTGCAAAGGATCCTTCATTTGTCTCCTTTAACAACAGAAAAAAGCATATTTGAAATTCAGGTAATAAAACAGTTGTCAATCATGAGTCAACCCAACAATCCATTTACTGTGTCCTGGGAGTCACCAAAATGAAACTGAAATCTCCTGCCAAGGATGTACTTAACTGTCACCTCCTCAGGAAACATCAAACTCAGTCAAGAAACAGAAAAACAACCAAGAAACTCCACCCCCATCCACCTCTGTACTCAGAAGGCACAGATAAGATAACGTTTAAAATAGCTAGAGATTCTTTTCAAAAGGAAGTCGTTTATAAATGGAATTCCGAGGAGTTAATTGGCCTTATCTGAACCCCAGGCCCCGCAGGACAAGCTGGAGGGGGGATGGAGGGGGAACATGAGGATGAACACGCTGCTCCACCACGCTCAGACCAGTTGGTTCACACTTACACACACAGATTTGTTTCTCACTTGTGTTCCTTATGCTGGATTTAGAGCAGCTTTTGCCAGTGAGTGTTTTGCTGAACACTCCACACACAAAGCCATAAGGTTTTTTAGGTACCGACCAGAGTTCACGTGCTCAGAAATGGGACAGCACGGAACTATCCCTATAGTGATTTAGGCTGCGATGTAAAAAATTTAATAATAGAAGACTGGGAGCAGTAAGTCCCATGCCTTCTGTTTTGGGGGGTGTACCAGTTTTCCAGCATTTTTAATCACCCAGTATACAAGTCTGCAATTCCTCAGCCATTTCTTGGTTCCAAGAGTTCAGTGTTCTTCCTGCCAACCCTCCTCGAGTTTGAGCTGTGCCGCAGTTTGGGCCGTGTGGGACGGTCTGCACTGCCCTCCACCCACAGGACATTCTCCCAGGAAGGGGGACAGTGGTGTCCTCTGCCTCCAGCCATGCTGGGACCACAGGGGTCTACAGAAAGGTGATCACCTCTCACCAGTGTCAGCAAGAGCTCAGGTGCCTGATTTGGGGATCTGTGTGAGGGGTCTAAGACTGCACAGACAGCCTAAGCAGACAGGAGCTCCGACTGTCCAGGTCCCCGGCCACCAAGTCCTTCAACTCCCAACGTGTCCCTGAGCCACAGAGCAGCAGCAAAGCAGAAGTGCTGCCAAGACTTACTCCCCAGCTGTGACCAACAGCCAGCATTCACTATGGAAATACAGTCAGACACACTACCAACTGCAAATCACAGCCCCTAAAAACAAGACAGAACCTCAAAATACAACGGTGACTAAAGCCCCATCTGGCAGACTGCGTCCTGGGGGATCCATGTTGTGCTCTTCCCCCATAATCTTCATGTGAGAATGACCTACAAGGGAAGGAACTGCACTCACTGGGATCTGCGACCCAGAGCCACGGCAGACAGACGTGTGATGGTGGTTCCACCAAAGCCAGAGCCGTGGCTACCACAGTGACTGAGCCCAGGCTGTGCAATGACGAGTCCTGGGGCCCAGTAGCCAGATGGCAAAGGCTGGTAAAAAGGCAGAGAACCACAGGCTGCTGCGGCACCGCCAGGAGATCCCACGCCCAGGAAAAACAGGGGATGTAAAAGCCTGCAGGGACTTGGACTCACAAAGTAAATACAAACAGTTAGTCTTAAATTGAGACAGAGTTTGTTTTTTAGTCATTGTTACTAAAATATTTGCCATGGAGAATAAACAAACGGGGGCTGTTACTGCTGGGACAGTTAATGATCTACATCATGGTGTTTTTCCTTGGGTCTGTCTCCTCAGGGCTCCTGAGCACCCCGTCAGAGGTCACTCTGGACCTGTGGAACAGCTTAGGGACACGTCCTCCCAGCAAGGCACCTCCCTGCCACAGCTCTCAGAAGAGCTAATGCCTGCAGCACCCTCTGAAGGGCTGCACGAACCCCTTGAAGACAGCCAGGTTCTCTCCTGCTTCCAGGAGACTAAAATGTGTGTCACCACTTCCCCTTTCTGTCCTCGAGTGAAGTTGGAAATAGCAAACCATCACCAAACTGCAACTTCCCCCCTGCAGGGAATCAGGTTGGATTCTTCACTCCTTGGTGAAAACACCACGGGATGAAGGCCGAGATATCTCCTGGCTGATGGGGAGGATGGAGGAGGAGCAGCCCCTACCTCGATCTGGTTCTGCTGCGGTGTGTTTACATCCCATAGTGTTGGCACGTGGTTCAAACTGTCGTTGGACAAGAAGTTCTTGGGATCCGCAATGTCAGAGAGGGAATCGGTGGGGGACGAGAAGAGGGAGTTGTTGGAGAGCTCATCGAGGTATGAAGAATCCTGAAACAGAGAAACGACCATGGTTAGAGAGGGCGGGATGAGAAGAGCAGCGAGCTCTTTTCTCACACCTACTCCTCCAGGAAGCTTTAATTTCTTGCTATTAAACGAGCAGCTCTGTTCCTTCATGCTCCACAAAACTTCAAGACTAACTTGTAAATGAGGAGCTGCTCTAAGCAGCTGTTTTTAAAATCTCAGTTTCTTGAAAACAAAGGAAAAACAGTGACTGGACAAAAGTGCCAGTTTTTGCTCCAAACCATCTCTGACTGTGCACGTCTCCACACAAGGAGTGGACGGAAGAGGAGTGCTGGACAAGTCACCTCAACTTCCTATTTGACTAAAAAAGCCCGCTGAGGGGTGAAAAGTCTCAGCCTGGAGTACCTCACCATGGCCAGAAGCCCACACAGCACCAGCTACACCTGAAAGTGACACAGCTGCTTAACTGCAATTTATAGCACAGAGATACCTGGAGGCTTTGGCAAAGCTTTGTCTCCCTGTGCCAGGTTCTGCACAGAGGAGGCTGCTGGGAGCAGGGGGAAGCCATCCCCCTGGATGGAGCCATCCCCCTGCTGAAGGAGCAGCAGTGCCATCTGGGTTTGATTTTAGATAAATCTCAGCAAATCTACCGATCCTTTTCCCAAGGACACGCCTCGGCCCAAGCAAGAAAGGAACATGCTTCAGTGCTGAGGATCGGGCTCTGCCTTTGCTCCTTTTCTGGTGCCGGTAGTGACACAGCTCCCAATTGTTTTATTGTGTGCCAATAATTTTATTGTGTGATGATGGTGGTTTGAGTCACACAGACTCCGGCTCAGGAAGACCCTTCAGTCCCCTCCCTACCTTCAATCTGCGTTTTCAGACTTCAGGTAGCAAGAACCGGAAGCCAAAAATCCCTTCTGACCCTACACCCTTAGCTCTGGTGACCGACTCTGGCCCTGCACTGCAGCTCTCCTTCCACACCAGATCCTGCTCCCAAACCTCTTCACAGCAGAAAAGCTTTGTATGGTGTTTATTGAAGAGTGACTTCCAAATGCCAACTCGGGCATACAGGTCCTGCTGGAGACATGCCTCTGTCCCAGGGGGATGGACAGACTGACCGATGGGTCTGTCTTGGTGCCAGCAGCCCAGTTTTGTGGCTCTTGGGCAGGGCCGGGCTGGCAGCACGTGGTGGCCCCAGCTCTCCACTAGCCCAGATACCCCCACTAGCCCAGATACCCCCACGAGTGCACTGGCACCACAGCGGGGCTGCCAGGAGAGCCGCAGAGTCTGATACGAGCAGAAATCACTGCTCATTTCCAGTTAAGGGCCAATTTCCTACTACAAGGCAGAAAGGCAGCCAAAGATTTTTAAAAGTCACTTAGTCCTGCCTGACAGAAAACCACGCAGAGCTGAGCCTGACGGCGCTTTCCTAAGGGCTTCAGGCCAAGAAGCTACCAAAAGTTACAGGTTTGCAGTGTTTAAAACCATCAGGACACATTCTCTCGTCCTGGACTCTGGAGTGCCACCACACCTCTTCAGATCCAACCAGGATGGACAAGTAGATGGGTTGGTCCTTCACCCATCTGCTCTGGTACCTGATACACCTGGGTCCTTCACCCTGACACACCAGACTCATGCAGCAGCCAGACCCACAGTGGCTGGAAACTCCACTCGTGGTGTCTGAGGCCCCAGATACTACACTGAGGATAAACACAGGCTGATATCAAGAGGCTCGTCTGAATTGCTTTGAAGTTACTTTCAAAGCCCAGCACTAGAAGAAACAGCTCTTATCTTCCTTGAGTTCCCACCACAACTCAGTGACACAAACAGCTCCCAAGACAGATCTGGAACCCGGTCCCCAGACCCCGACGTGCTGCTTTTCCCCAGGGTGCCTGGGGAGATCCCAAAGACAAACCTGAAAGTAGCCCAGCCAGGGCCTGGCACAGGTCACACGAGGTTCTGCAGTGGGAGGATGAGCAGGGGCTGGTCCCCAACAAGCCCTCAGAGCTCAGCTCACGAGAGGAACTGAGGTGCAAGAACTAGTTTCTATTCATAACAGGCAACAGGAGACATCATCATCCCTGATATGAAATCTAAAAGATGAAAAACATTCAGCACAATCTGCATGGGGAGAGGAGAAGCATGTTTTTCCTCTCTCAAGGGCAGGGAGATACCGTGCCACAGACAGGACAGAGCTACACCACAGGGCTGGAGCTGCAAGGAGAGCTCAGCTTTGTGTAGCCAGGGGTTTTCTTTTTTTCCCTTATGAAAAACTTTGTCACAAAGACCCATTTTGGCATTTAACTCACAGGATTTCACTTGGGGCCTTCGCCCCCAGGGAGTACAGCAGCCCCTCGAGGAGGTGGGTGGTCTCAGTCTCATCGCTGCACTACGGGAGACACTTCTGCACAGTTTTATTCATTCACAAATAGCAGGGACAGAAGTGGGTTCAGGAGGAAGCATCTGCAGTGGGCACGGCAGAAAGGAGGCCGTGGAGCAGCCTGGAGAGGGACACGAGGGTCCCAAAGGGAGGACAGTGCTGAGCTGGGACAGCAACGGGACATGAGAAAGGACTGGACACACGCTGGGAGCCCCCCCCACCTTCCCGAGCCCCCCAGTCTCCCCACAAAGACTCCAGCCCCACCACTGCCCAGGACCCCCCACTGAAGCGGGGAAGAGGAGATGAGCCTCCAGGGCAGAGGAAGGCTCTCAGTCCTGGAAATGCCTCGACTGAGCCCATCCTCCTGCAGCAGCACCAGGCATTAGTCACAAACTTCAGCCTCCCGTTTGTCTTCCCTAATTACATTATCTAAGGAGCAGTAAAACTCGGGTTCCCACCCAAAGAGCTCACACTGCAACCCCAGCAAATTGGACTTGCTTATATACAAAATGCAGCATGATTGTTTAATAGAAGACCAAACTGATAACTACAGCCTGTGCCATTATAAACCTTGACTAATTGCTCCACTGGTTTATATGGAGCAGACAAGAGCTGCTGCCTCAGTCTCCTCCAGGGAAAGGAAGGATCATCACCTGAACCATCGGCTCATGGAACAACAGAGGGAGCAAAAGGACTGCTCTCCTCAAGGGGGTAAAGTCACTGGCAGCCCCAGTGATGCTCTGACACCGGTTACAGCCCATCCCAGCCAGGAGAGACCCTCAGCCAAACGGTGCTGACCCCGAGGCACAGCCAGAAGCAGCTGAGAACAAGACGACGGTGTCAGGGGCAGAAGGAATGGCCCAAGAGAGCACAAAGGTTCCAGCGAGCAGGTGCTGGGAACAGGCACTGGGGGACAGCAGAGCCAGCTCCTGCTTTTCCAACAGCCCAACGTGCTGAGAAGCTGTTGGGTGAAATAACCTCAACAGCCCAGAGCAGGAGCTGGAGGTCACGGACCACTGCCTGCTCTCCACGGCAGAAGATGCTCCGCTGAGCAACTTGATCTAAATCAATGGCAATCATTTGCCAGGTCTCTGAACCGCGAGTGCTGGCTGATACTGTGGCACTATTCCTGTCACTAGCCCAAAGCACAAAAGTTATCAAACCCAAGAATTAGCTCCCTAGAAAAGATAAGAAAAAAATCAGGATAAAACCAGCCAAACCCTTAACCTTTCTCCTGCCACTGGAACCAGCTGTTCCTTTAGTCAAAACAGAAACTTTGTTAAAAATAATGAAGGAACAGGTGAAGTCTAAATACAGAAGGAGAATGCATCCCGAGAATATTTTGGCCATCAAGCCATCAATATAAATGGTTTATTTGCTCACAATCCAGACACAGAAGAAACAAATACTCCTTCTGCACAACAACTACCCATTACTCCACAAACAGCACAGAGTTGATTCGGGTTTTTTTAAAAAATATATATATATGTACATTCAGGCAGATACAAACCCCCACACCCCAACAGAGCTACTGCCAGGCAAGAAAGGGCTGGTGTCTGGAAAATCACAGATTAAGTAAATTATGGTTCAGAAAAGACAGAATCAGGACTTTACAGCTGCAATGTAAGCAGTTGATCGCTAGAAGAAAAAACTTGCAGCTGCCAAAACCCAAAGTCTTTCTAAACCCGGGGCAATAAACTCGCCGTTTACGGGCTCGGTGCTCGCTGGCAGCCGTTTCCCTGCTTTTCTGGACCCAGCACCTGAGTTAAAAATAAAACTCCCAAAAGCTGTTAAAACTACATAACCCCCCCGATCAATTCTCCACACGGCTCCTCTGCCTCCCAGTTTGGCACTTACTGACCAAGTTCTGTCCCAGGGGAGCAGTCCCTGGGTCCCACACGTCTCTGAGAAATACACCCCACGTTTTCAGGGTGACAAATCCTCCCCCAGAGCCGGCACCCCCACACCCCCGCAGCCATTCCCGGGGACACCTGAGCCCACAGAGCGGCTGGGGGCACCTGCCCTCACAAACAAAGCTCTCCAAGGAACACCAAGGAGGAAGAAAAAAGCCAAAAGCAGGCATTACCTTGTAGAGAGATGGGAACTTTAGCCAGAACTGCATCTGGGACATTTTAGCCCAGCACTGGGTGTGCTGGCGGCAGAGCAGCAGGCGGCCGAAGCAGGAAGGTGAGATTTTTCAGTATATAATGGAGAAAGGTCTTCATTCATGACCGCGACAGCAGCAACAGCCAGGAAGAGAGCTCATCAAGGGTTTTTTAAAATTAACATGCAGAAGAAAGGAGTGAAAATGGAGGAAAAAAGGACAACCATCCAGCGTGTCTGTCCTGAGCCCGGGGAAATTTGCATAGAGTGTTTAGTCACGAAGGAGAGAGCTCGTACTTCCTCTAAGCTCGGGGCTGACTTTCAGGAAATGATGCCTGCTTGGTAAGTCAGTGAAATTACTGGCAGTGCGAGGAGAATTACTGTATGTGGTGTAATTCAACCACACATACACTGTAAACAAAGCTGAGCTCCGCCGCCGGTGTGGGGCAGGGGGGTGTCTGCCTTCAGCCCCCAAAGAACACACCAGCACTTGCCCCCCAGCTTTGGGGCCGGGGGCTCCTGCCCTCCCGATTTCAGGGCTCAGATGCAGTAATCACTGAAAAAGATTATAAAAAGTATTCACACATTGGGTATTTCCCCCCCTCCCAAGAACCATGAGCTTTCTTTTGTCTTCAGTATATGCCCCACCCCAAATACTGCAATTAGAAATAAAAAAGAGTAGCCATGTTCCTAACTTTCTTTTCTAGATCATTGTTATTCCTCAGTGTCCAGGAACACTGCCTTCCTTTTCCAACGCCTTGCCTTTTAACAGTTCAGGTATCAGGAATAAACACAATTCCTGGTGGGGAAAGAGAAAAAGGCATAAGAAAGGGTCACGTGAAAGGGATTTGGTCATTGTCTGCTTTAGGAAAGTCTGCTCCAGCCCAGCCCGAGGCTGAAGGAGAAGTGAATTTGTCAGAGTACCCCCTGCCTCGCAGAAAAAACAGAACTTTTCTGCTGGCTTTGGGTGCAAGAGGTTCCCACTGGCTTCTCCCCAGCACGGCTCAGGGGTCTTTCCCAGGGGCTGCTCTGGCTGCAGGGCTCCACATCTGGGGCTCCTGAGACCCCTAGGTCTGGGAGGACCCGGGCAGCAAAGGCAGCAGAGCAAGAGCTCCTGGGACCTTTTGTCCAGAACTGCTGGAAAATCCCACAGTGCAAGGCACTTCCCAAAAACCAAAACTTTGGAGTGACAGGAGACAGCAAAGTCCCCACCAGGGGTAAGAGCAGAAAAAGGGGTGCTCTCCTTTACCTCTAAGAATCAGGGGGCCAAAGCAGAGTGTGTGGAGGAGGTTGCTTTATGAGTTGGATGAGGAGGGAGGAGCAGCCCCTGGAAGGAAAAGACGTTGGGCCCCAGAGATGAAACCCCTCCATGACAGGGCTCATTCCCAGGGGCAGCTGGAACAGCCGTTCCACAGGGATAACACATTAATAGCCCTTAACAATGAGGATCCGTGTCCCGTCACGCAGAACACCTCCTCCAGAAGAGCCCTTTCAACAAGCAAATGGGAAAGAAAAAAGCCTTTCCCTGGTCTCTGAGGCTGCAGGAGCCTCGGAGCCCCCAGAGCATCACAGCCCCCAGAGCATCACAGCCGGGCTCTGCCTGTTCCCGGGGAAGGCAGGGGTTCCACGGGGCTGCTGGAGAAGAGGCATATGCAGGAACTGGGGGGAAAAGGGAGCCTTTGGTTTCTGCAGGAAGCTCCCTTTCTCCGGGTGGAGAGTTTTCACCATTGTTTTTATCTGAACTTGATTGCAAGGAGCCGGCAGTGCCCTGGAGCTGGGGAGAGGTGCTCAACCACCCCTCTGAAGTGAAGGGACCAAATACCTTTCTGAAATGTCTTAATTAGTGACTTTGCTGTGTGACCTTGATTAAACCACCAGCTCTTGCCTAAGACTACCAAGGTCTTGCAATTTATGCAACCTTTAAAAAGCAGGTGGTTTATTTCCTCTTCCTTTTCTGTTAGTGGATAAATGGGGAAAAATGTAGGCAACAGAACTGGAACACCAACAGGAAGCAAGACGCATGACATTGTTATAGATACCCAGGTCTGCTCAATTGATTTTGCAAGACCACAGTAATATAATCACAGGAGATAACCCACTGAGAAACCGCCACCTGGAATTTTAACAACCCATCCTAGGGGAGAAGAGATGCCACAGCATTTCTGCTTTCCTGAGGTAATTCCTGCACACGTGCTGACAGCCGGGGACAGGAAAGCACAATTATTCCCACATTCACACTCATTTGACTTACTGTCCATCAGCAAAACCTGAAACGTACAGCCCAGGGAGCTGCTTTGCTGGGTGACCTCCCCCACAGCACTGCCCCACAGGACAGACTCCTCAGCACTGGCCCCATCTTGAAAGCAGAGGTGGAATTCCCAGGGAAGCAGACAGAAATCAGTCTGGAATAACATACCCATCAGCGCAGCACCCTTGGGGAGCTGGGGACTGAATTCCCCCAAATTCTGAGCAGCCAAAAGATGGGGTTTTCAGCCCTATCCCAGGACACTCCAGGTTCAGCTTCCTGAGCAGGAGAGACACTTGTGACAAAAGCCACCAGGCCCTGAATATCTCTGCGAGTTCCATCCCAGTCACTGCCCCCGTTCTGGAAGTGAGGTGCTTTGACAAGTCGAGACCACAAACGGTTTATTTTTAAGAGACACACTGAGACTAAGGATAAGGAAGCAGCCGGTGAGTATTTTATAGCCAGAGCTGAGATTCTGTGTGTGCGAGGGGGGGGTAGGACTCACAAGCCCAGCCAGCGAGCACTGCCCTCGAGGATGATTTGGGAGAAAATGCTGCTTGTTAGGAATGGGGAGAGGAGCCAGAGAGAGCCTGTCCCTGGGCAAGCCTGGGGGGACACCCAGGCTGGTGTTCCTCTGGGAAATACAGAGAAATCAGGGAAACTCAGGAAGCACAAAGGAAAGCCATCTTGCAGGTGGATCCTGAAAGCTGGGGGACACCGTGGCACGGCAGCAGGCAGGACACGGGGAGAGTGACACCCATCTGAGGGCAGGGAAGGAGAAAGGAGTCCCAGAGCTCACGTCGGGAGCAGCATTTCTCGTGGGGGCTGCTTGGGCAGGAGCTCTGGGGTCTGGAGCACGTTACAGACCAGGACACGCAGTGACCGTCAGCAGGAGATGGAGAAACTCACCCCATCAGACTGACTCACACCCACTCTGCTTTGAATTAAAGCCTCTATTTTAGAACATCTCCCAGGGCTCTGCTATTAAATTCTATTACCAGGATTTTTTAAGAGCACTCTGTGTTTCAGACCAGGATTTTCCCGATTTTGGCAGCTTTATGGCAAGGAGGAAGCAGAAGACAGAGCATGCCAAGGATCTCAGGAGCAGTTCTCTGTGGCCTCTGTCCCTTCTCTCCTGCCCCGAGGTGGACATCACCCTATGAAGGTACAGATGAGAAACAGGTCTGGATCAGGGGAGATGTCACAGCCCCCCAGGCCCTCGTAGCCCCTCTCTAGGGCCATGGGCATCCCGGCTGGCTCCTGCAATGCACAGCCAGCCACCACCGACAGCAAATTACGCCTCAAAAGCAGAGTTACTCTCACTTAACCACAGGTATCTCCACCTGGTTTTAAAGTGTAATTAAGTCAGTGAAAATGCCAACCCCGGAGTGTGAAAACAAAGCCAGGAGCATGTAAAGTGACTTGTTCAAAGGCACAAGAGATAGTTAATTGTCTTCAAATTGATTTTAATATCTGTATTCCCCACGGATGTAACTCCAGGACAGCGATAGCAAGTTCCAGGACGTTTCTTATTCCAGGAAACTCTTCATTTCAGTCAGAACCAAGTCTTTCATATAATTTAATAACTGTTACATTGATTTCTCTTAAATCACCACAGCTCTGTGCACCAAAGCACTTTTAAAAATTAATACATTTTTTTTTAAGAGCAGGTTAATTTCACTCCCCCTTTTTAACGAGAATGGGTAATAGAAGATTGGAAGGGGCTAGAAGTGAAGGAAGGGCTGGTTTATGATTAACACATGTGGTCAAGAGCCCCCATATACCCCAGGCAGATCAAATGAGGCTGTAACTGCATCTTTACAGCATTATTGCAGACGGCTCTACCCAAGAGCAGCAGAGTCCTCCCGGCCCCACAAGTAAATCAGTCAGGACCCACCTTCTCCCTCCCCTCCAAGCACAGCTCCCCTTTACCAAGGGTACCCCAGCTCCCTGCTGAGTGTTCATATCCAGAGCGGTGTCATGAGAAGAGGAAGGAGGTTCCCCTAAGCCCCCGTGCCCACCACTGTGTCCTTAGTCTCCTCACTCACCCTCACAGCAAAGGGATGGGGGGTATTTTTCAGTGTAACTTATGGCAAATGCAGTCAGAAGAGGAGGCTCCTGCACCTTCAGAAAGGCCCTGTTCTGGAGAGCCACAAGGAGCAAGTAAAGCAGGTTCAGCAAAGGGAAACACAGATGGACAATCCCAAACTGGCAGGATGGTTTTAGATAACAAAGGGAAGAAGGAAATGGGCAGAGTCGTGCACTGTAAGTAATTCTAAACAGGATAGAACAGTGAAGTTTAAAGAAAAACCTGGGGTGGTAGAGCAGCAAGCATCTCTGTGACAGGGAGGCTTTGCTAGAACCGGCTGCTCTGCTTTTATGGTAAGGCTCAACACACCCCTGCAGAGGGACAGCAGATGCCAAAGCACAAGTTAAAACCTCCTGGATTTAGTGTTTGTCATGGCAATTAACAGCTCTTACCATCAGCAACACAAGGTAGCACCCATAACAACACCTTTATGGCAGAATTATGGCACATGAGCACTGGATTCACCAGCAACCAGCAGGAGGAACCACCAGCAGAAAGCGGAGGCAGAAATGGAAACCAAAACCTGCTGCTCTTCAGGACTTCGATTTCTAAGGACACAGGTCCTTAGTCAGGACTTTATACATAAGGAGATGACACCACAGGGTCTGGGTGAGACTTTGGCTTAAGACAACAGTTCCCAAGATCAAGAAATGCTATCAGACCCCAACATGGCATCACAGAACTATCTTCTAAACCTCAGTTCAAGCCACTTGTTTATCTAAAGAATGCCAACAGTCCAGCAAGGATGAATCACCCTGCAGCAAGGCAAAAAAACAAAAATATTGTGGAAGAAACACATTCAAGTTCACATTAGGCTGCTCTGACCCTGCAAACGAAGCACTTCCCAATGTGCAGAAGGTGCTCAGATGCAGCACACACAGAAATCACTCTCCACCAGACCCAAGAGGCAGCAATGAATGATTGAACTAAAATGAAATTCACAGAGCAATTAAGAAATGTGGCAACTCCCACTCATGGCACCCTCAGGCCAGCAAAGGCTTTACACTCAGAGGATCCAGCTGAGGACCCTCGAAACAAAGTATAGAGAGAAGACAGGGGGAGCAAAGGCCAGCACTGGAGGAACCACATCAGCCCTCCCACCCTCCAGACCCTCGGGTCCCCCAAGCCCCAGACCATCAACAATCCTCCAATCACCACTGCCAACAGAAAGCCTATACTACACAAATACCTCCGAGTCATTAGTCATTTGCTCTTTACACCTTTTAAATCAGTTTTCAGTATTCCTGGAAAACACTGTAAGGAGACAGGCTGCCTACAGGCCACACTGTCCCAGGCCAGGCTGGAGTCCTGCTGCAGCCCACAATGGCTGTGGGAATATCTGGAGACACCATCTCGCTGTCAGGTCACACACGGGGGTCACAGAGCTTCACTCAACATCAGAGAGGACATTTCCACCTCCTGTCCCTGCCCCTGGGGCAGCAGGCAGGCACACAAATCACCATAACCCATGGACAAGCGAGCTCTGCATCGGGCAGGTTGGGTGTCAGAGTGAAGACAAGGGAACAGTCTATGTCCGTGTGTGAACTCAACACAAGCTCTCACACAAGCACCCAGACTACCTTTTGTCTGCCCAGTGACCACAGATTTAATCATGAATCCCTTACCAAGGCGTGCAGCAAGCTCCTCATGTTGGTGCTCTGCTCTCGCTCCTCTGCCTGGCATGGCTGGAACAGCAGAGAGTTTATCGGGACCCACCACTCCTACCCCCGCCAGCACAAAAAAAAGACAGGTACTTTCCTGTACAGTCACCTGGAAAGATGTAACCACCCCAGCTGCTCCCACACCTTCTCAATGGCATGTTTCAAGCTTTCCAGGCAGATCGTTAATATTTAACAGTTTGGCCTCTGGGACAGCAAGAAATCAGTAAAGTGGAAAATATCGCTGAAGCAAGGGATGGAAAAGCTCCAGGACGCTCCCGGATGACTCCAGCCTGATGCCACTGCCTCCAGTTAAGTGCCTGCTGCTCTACCAGATCCAGGCTCTAATTCTGGCTCCTGTGAAAAAAACAGCAGCTTTTCTTCAGCTGAGCAATGACTAGTAGTTCCGGAAGCCCCAGGTTCTATCAATGGATTTCCACATTAGTGCTCAGAGCATTCTATGTGAGAGCACCAGGAGCAAAGCACATAGAAAAGCCAAAAGCCAAGCATTCAGAAAGGCTGATCTGGCCCCGTATATCAGCAGAACACACCACTTGAGCTGGAGGATGACTAAAGACTGAAGCATCTCTTTGAGAGACAGCAGAGCACACCATGAGTGTCACTGCACATGAATGGGCAGCTCCCGTCCCTCTGCCCCACAGCACCTCCAGACAGACACCACCCATGAAACACTCCTTTCCTCCTGGGAATGTAAGGGAATGTAACCTGCTGGTATGTGGTACAAGTTCTGCCCTGGCTGTGCTTGGTTCAGAGATGGTTTCTATACCTGAAGCAGAAGAACACTCTCAGGCTGCAGCCATCACACTGTGCTCCACAACAGTTGGGTTGGAAAGAGCAAGCCCAAGCCAAATCATAACCATCTACAGTCACCTCGCTCTCATCTGGCACCTCCTCTCCAACAGGATGAGAGTGGCACAAGAACTAGTACTCTGCAAGTCATTTGAGGTAATTTCTGTCTGGTAGCCCTCCTGCTCTTTTACCACCTAACGACACACAGAAGCATCTCCTTTCCACAAATAATCTCCAAAAATCTTCTCTTCCAAGCTGGCTGCGATCAATTTCTATGATGCCTCAAGGGAAGGAAGCTGATGGACCACTTAGGTACTAGAAAATACATAAGTTAAAGAAATAATTAAGCCCTTTTCCCGTTAAGTCCATCAGCCAAACTACACCAGACCTGTGGAGAGGACCCCTCTCCTCTTCCCATCGCAGCCTGTTAAATGGCTTCCAGTTGATGAGATCACATTTCTGTCTCATTCCTCCCGCAATTAATTCTGTAGGAGGCAAAGATCAATGCTGTTACAATTCATTTACTTATCTGGTTTTATCCAGTTAGAAGGTTCTGGTCAACAGCCACTGGTGACCACCCAGTCCCGGCCAGTCCCTAATGTGAGGGTCCCAGCAGCTTCGCTCCAGGGGATGAGCTGGGGCTGCCACACCAGGGTTCACCTCAAAAGGCACAAATCCCCACTGTGTCTACAGCCAGAGCTGCAGAAATCAGAGCCCCAAGGAGGTTCAAAACCAAGAAAATAAAAGCACAATTAGGGGGGAATCAACACATCCGCCTCAAGACGAGGGGAAATGCATCAATTTGCTGATGCATCAATTAATGAATCATGCAGGAAGAAGAGACAGATTACAAAGAAAAAAAGTTTCTGTTTATACATCTGCTTTGACAGCCAGCAGTCACTGAAAATAAAATACATCAAAAAGCAGAGAGCAGCCTGACACTGAAGTGTCCCTTGGCGTGACAAAGCACAACGCCAGCGTGAAGTACCTCTGTCCTGCCCCACATCACCCTCACGCCTCCCGTGTGCTGTCCCAGCAGCTTGGGGCCCTGGGGTACAGGCTGGCTTAGAGTTCACAGGGAATGTCTGGGAAGGTCAATCTTCACCTCCTGGTCCCTAGAGAGGCTGAACAAACCAGGGTGACAGCTCACTCCTCCCACACCCCAGCTCTGCAGAGAACGGGCCGGCTCCAATCTCTGCTTGCTGGGCACTGGCTCAATGTGGTCTCTAAACATTCCCCGTGCAGGAACCCACCACTGGTGAGCAGTGGGAGAGCACACACTACCACCCGAGTGAAGAGGTGCAGGAGGCAAACGATGTGACTGACTGAAACACCTTCACATTCACACTTACCTACGCCCCCCCCAGCAGGGCTCTCCTGGGCACTTCCAGCCTTTGCCTTAAATACCATTTTAAAAGACAGAAGCAAATTTTACCACTGACAAGCTCCTGCCACACCAGGGGACAGCTTCCAAACTGCTGCTGTCACACACAACCATCAGGTGCTGGGCAAATTTAAGACATTCCCCATCTCCTCCTTTCCCCCCAATAAGGCAATAATGAAAAATAAACCCCATCACCACAAAGCACCGCTCTCCCCCAAAGCCGTCAGTAGCTGTGTACTCACCTGAGGAAAATCACCATTTTTTGGTAAGAAGTCAGTGGGGTCCACAGATGCATAGTTTGTATCCAAGAAATGTGGTCTGCTGATGGAATTCATATAAAAATCGTGAGGGGAATTAAAATATTGCCTGTAAGGAAATGGGAAAAGCAGTTATTTCCTGTCAGTCCCGAGTATTTCTCAGGTTGCTTCAGAGCCCATCACACGTGGTGAAGCTGCAGCTACGGAGTGACACACACAGGAGACCGGTATTAAAAAAAGCTGTGTTTATCCAGAAATGGTGTCTGGGAAAAATAACACACCTACCAGTTACCCCCTGCCTCCCAGTCTCAGGAGCGTAAGGGTCTGCAAAGCCGTACTAAGATTTCAGTTCTTGACAGTTTGTGTAAACCAGGAAGGATTTAACAGATAAAAATGGACTGTGGGACTAAATAATATTCCAGCCCTGACAACAAACGACACCAAGCCTCTGCCTTGTCCCAAAGCCAAGTGTCTGACAATCACACGACATAAGGACCAGCATCAAGTTTCATGGAAATATCACCCCCAAACGCCAATTTGGGCCATAAAACCAAACCAGCCCCTTGAAGTGGCAGGAATGGGGAGCGAAACCACCCCCTTGGCACACCCTGCCCAGGAGCTTTCGACAGCCCCTCACCTGCAGCCAGAGCGACGGAAGGTTGGGGACAGGCAGCCCCAGAGAGCCCCTGAGCCCCGGCAGAGATGAATTAGGGACGGGACCAGCTGTCCCTAATGACAGCACAAGATCTCTGCTGCACTAACGAGGGAAGAAAGCAAAGCTCTCCCGCCGAGAGGGGCTGGGGATTGCAAAAGGGCGGACGATTCCCTTCCTCCTCCCCGGGAGCAGCCTCTGGGCTCCGTTACACACACCCGTCGCCTGGTTTTGCTATTTCACACGCAAGCCCTTTCCCTCTCCGGCAGGAGCCAGGAATGTGCTTCGTAATCTTTCCCGTCAGGGCTGTGCTCCCCCCGCTTGGGCAATTGCCACCAGCACGTTCTCATGCTGGAACCACCACCCCGCTCGCCCCAGAGCACCCGCTTCCTCTCGCGGCGAGTCTGTAGGTTCCCTGTAATGCCAGGGTCACGGAACCCACAGCAATAAACTTGAACAAGGCACCAGGCGGGGAGGGAGAGTCAAAACTTGACAAGAAATCCTACCCAGGAGCGGAGTGAGGGAACAACTGCGCTGCCAAAGTATTATTAAGCAATTAAAATGCCGTGCGTGGCTGTCAGCTCGTTAATACACCATGCTTAACATTTACATATGTATTTATGTGCAAACACAGTTATCTCCCTCTCCTAAATACATTTTTCCTGCTCTTTTTTCATCGTTAAAGATAAAGGAACATCTCCCTGCCCCTCTCTTCCTTTTTTCCCTTCTCTTTTCCCCGTGGAGAGACACGGAGCAGAGACCTGTTGCGGGGCTGGACCCAGCACACCTGCAGGGAGCAGCCCTGGCGACCCCACACCAGCTCCCTGCTCCTCATCCATGCAGGCAGATTAAAATCCGCACATAAATTCTGGGAATTAACCTATTTACACACAGGAAAAAGCTTGTTTGAATTGCTTTCAAGTTGAAACCACTGTGGTCTCACTGTCTCTCTTGCAGCAGGACAGAGCTTGGCCGGCACTAACGAACTAACCAGGGAAGGGGGAAACTATTTTTACCGGAAAAGTGAACGCCGCCTCCTGTTTCACCCACACCTCGTGGTCTGAAGAGTCAGTTGAGGTAACGGGGAGGAGACCACGACAGCCCCAACCCTCCCCGGCCAGAGCTGCTGCACAATGACCACCTCTGGAATGTTATTTTGCTTCCCTTAATCGTGGTTTTCAAATCTGTAAATGTGAGATGTGTTTTCTTCTTCCAGCCTGAAGTGAGAGCCAGCAGCAAGGCAGCGCGCTGCTCTGAGGTGCTCCGAGGGAAGGCACCGAGTGCACGGTGCTCACCAGAGTCCCCGTAGTGCCCTGCTGCTGCAGGAGGAACTCAGAGATGCTCACCCTTGCTTGGAGAGCTGGCATAAACCACTCTCAAATTAGCTCAAGTTCACCTGCAAAAAAAGAGCATTTACTGGAAGGCTCAAGCGTGGGACCCCGTTGTGCTGCCAAAGAGAAGATGTGGGACCAGCCTCGCAGCAAGATTGCCCTGTGCCTACCTGCTCAGGCCACAGGACTGACTGGCTGGTCAGATGCTCTGTGGAAGCTACTCTGGATCAACAGCTTCCCCTTTTCTCCCCCTCTTCCCCTCAAAAATGTACACTTTATAAAGCAAACTTATACTGGGTGTAATCATACTGGATTTGCAACAGGCTGCCCATTTGCATTCTTATCCTAAGGTCTGGCTTGGAGCTGTAGCCCTAAAGAAGGAACCAGGTGACCTGGACACCAGAAAACACCTGCATTCACCAACTCCAACATCACAAGTCCACGTCCTTCCTGGAGACATTCAACATGCCCATGAAGGCTCCAGTTAACCCAGCCCATCCCAGACCCCGCTGGTTGAGCTGGGACAGTATCCAGGGACCTGCACAGCTGAGGTCCATCCCACAGCTGGGGGCAAGTGCTTCACCAGTCCTCTTCAGGCCACTGATTCACTTTAACCATTAAGGTTGGCTGTTGAAGCAATGAAGGCCCTACATCAATTAGTAACCTCATAATAACTAAATACATATGATTATTTAGTCAGTCAAACTCATCTCTTCAGTGCTGAGATTAATGAGTTCATCCCAGGGAGTTTGGAGTCATTTTACTTCTTTCAGCTGCAGAAAACTGAGTGCTGACCTTCTTCAGAATAAATGAATAAAACCAGACCTTTTGACCCAAATGACTAAACACATTTAGTCATTAGGTTCTCAGAGAAATTACTCCACACTATGGTGGAGCTGGCCCGGAGGAGCGCTGTGCTCTCCAGACAGAAGAGGCTGCCCGGGCTCCAGCCAGCCCCCAGAAGAGGAACACGCCACTGTGACAGCCAGGATCACCATCACGAGCAGGTGGCAAAGCAGAAAAGAGCAGGAAAACAGCAGGAAAAGGGGGAGTTGTGTGTGCTGGAAACTGGGGAAGAAAGCTTCCCTCTAGGTTTTGAGAAATATGTGATGTGTGACCCCACTTCAGCAGCACAAGGGGGCTGGCCCAGGTCTCCCCAAAGCAAGGAACACATGGAGCTATGGCTGCAGAGGAAGCCCAGCTCCTCAGGGGCAATTGACTTGGAAATTAACTGAGCTACAGCTCTTCCCTACAGGGCACCTGAACCTCACTTGTTCTTTCATCAAGGTTTAATACACTGTTTACATTTTTCAGGTTAAGAATATCTGACACAAAGAGGCAAGCTTTGGTGTCTTTTAAAGAAATTCTCCAGCATGAAAGAAACTGAAAAGAAACAGGAAAAACCTGCTTCAGGACAAAGCTGTTGCTATGAGAATAAGCCGTGTCCAAACACAGCCACTTGCAAACGAGATTTCTTCTGCAAGGACTTTGAAGAGAAACTTGCACTAACTCTAATGCCATCTGCATTCTTCTCTTTTACAACATGGACAACTCCCTTTGAAATTCTGTTTTTCAATGTTTTCATCCCTCTCAGGATTCCTGCCTGTAACACCCTAACCCAAAACCCACCTAAGAAAAAGACTCAGGTGCAGTTTTCAAATATAAAAGGAGAGACCTTTTTGTGAAATGCAGATATGGAGAACTTCACCTGAAAGACAATTTTTTACAATTACCAGGATATGAAAAACAGGAAGCAAAAGGTGAAGCCTTGGCTAAATCATTCTCTAGTGAATAATTACTACAATGAGCCTCATTTCCAAAAGGAACTATAACACAGTCAACAGGTTTACATTCTGTTAAATGCAGGCATGTCTTTGCAGGATCAAGGCTATAAGGTTTCCAGCGGAGTTGACACAAGCAGCACTGAACAGGAAGAAAGCAAGGGACAAAATCATAACAAATGGTCAAAGAAAAAAAGCCAATCTGAATAGATAAACACAATCTAATCTTGTGGTTCAATACAGCAAAACAGAAATTCTGTTATAGCTCTCCCGAGGATTGACAAAGTGTAATTTACAGGAATCGTGCTCAAAAAATCCATCCTCTTCCAATCAGAGCCAGGCAAACCCAGAGCAAAGACACTAAACTTCTCTGGTCGCTCCTCTCCTGTGCTCCCTGCAGGGAGGGACCAGGAGACAGAGCTCGCTCAGCACCAGGGGGGTGGCTTCTCGGTGACCCCACAAGAGCTGCCCCAGCTGGGGAGAACGGGCAGAACCAATGCAGAGACCAAACAGGTCTCACCCCTCTGGGCAGAGGGGACAACTCCCACTGCTGCCACACTCAGGAGTCTGGATCTCTCTGCCCCACAAAAGTGCTACAATCCTTCAGGAAGGAGGCTAAGCTACACCCCCCAGCACCTGGAACACAGTCACTCAACTCACCGTATCAAGTTCTGTTTCTTTTATTTTTCCTTCCTTCCACCTCTGACCTAAATAAAAACACATCCTGTGTATCTCTGCCACTCCCTGTATTCACAGAGACACCAAAGCAGCCGACCGACAGCCTCCAACCCTTCTTCCCCACACCAACATCTCCAGTCCCCACAGAGATCCAGTTTAATCACTCAGTGATGGCACAAGGACACTTTATGCTGTCCCAAACATCTCCTGTCATATCCTACCTTCTGATCCAGGACAGAGGCTCATCACAATGGGGGAAAAGGAAGACCCATCTTTAGTGTTATGCAAAAATCCCTCAAAACTGCTATTTTGGGCATGTAATCTAGAAAAGTCTTTGCAGTGACTCCAGAAAACACGTGGCTGATGTCCTTCCCAGCAGACAGGGCCACTGTCACTACACAAAGGTTACTGAAACCCATCACAACTCTGTGTTACAGCACTAAGCTGTGCCACACGTGAGGCAGCAGTACTGAGAACCAGGCAGAGTTTCTCACACGAGCTCGTACTCGTCACCTCACACCTTGTGGGGAGAGGTTATCAGTGAAGAACATCAGTTACAACCCGAGGAAAGAGTCATGACTCTTGATGAACTCTGGGCCACGCCATTAGGGGCTGAGTGGGGTTTTCAACACAGACATGAGAGGGTAGCATTTAGTCAGCTTCCAGTCACCTGCACAGCAACAGATTTTAACTTAACTTCACCTGTAATTCTGTCACCCGGTACCAGTAACACCTTCTCCTTCCCCTGCACCATCTGTACAAGCCAGAGAGTGCTTGATGTCTCTGCTCAGCAAGGCTGTGCTAATGGGGTGTTGTTAAGAACTCCATTAGAGTAACAAGTCCAGGCTGAAACAGGGCTGTTCCTTCCTTAGAGCAGCCTCCAGGTTTACCAGAAATCAAAGTTGTTCTTTTTTTTTTTTAAATAAAAAAGCTGCTTGCTGCTTTTTACAAGATGTAGCAGTTTATGAAATGCCACAAGATCAGTGTGTGATGCAATTATTTCCCCATCAGTTAGTGAAGTAAAGTAAACAAGGAAAACGGTAAAGAAACAGTCAAATCACGGGGTGTGTGAGAGCAGAGGGGAATTTATACAAAGGAGAAGAGCACTCACTGGTTTTCACTGGGGAAGGACGAGGTTGGGAAGGAGGCAGGGTAGCAGCTACTCCAGGAGTCGGCAGCCAGCACGGAATTCTGGAAGGAGAAACCAGAGCAGTCACAGCAGCCGAGGACCACAAATTCCTGCAGCCACAGAGCTGGGCTCAGCCTCCTCTCCCTCAGTGCCCTTCATGAGGGGGGGCAGCTCTTCATCCCCCACAGCAGGAGAAATCCACTGCTACACCCCAGTTCCTGCCTTTAAGAGGACAATAGGGACAGTCCCCTCTCCCAGCCCTTTAACCTCAGACTCTGCAGAAAGTGAGCACCAACCCATTAACCTGTAATTGGCTTGGACAGGTACCACCCAGACCCAGCCTTCTCGTTCTGTCTCCCCACCTCCCCACACGGCCTCTGACATTAACGGGAAGCTTCTAGCTCAGCATGTACCAGCACAATCACAGAGAGAACACAGCCCTTATCAGCCACAGATCAACCCTTCTGTGCTTTTTTGTGTCCAAAGCACCAATACCTCATCCTGGAAGTAACATGCACACGATGAAACGGGTCTCCTTTTTTAACCGCTGTATCCCTCCGTGTGACAGACTCAAACAAGAGTCAGGAACGGAAAACTGCAGGGACATGTAAGCTATTTTGGGGTAGAGGTTTGCTTTTTGCCCCACTGAAAACAAACACACCAGCGACCAGGTTCTGTTTTAGAGCTTTATCGGGACAAATACAGCCCTGTTCATCTCTGCCACTCCCAGAGAAGGGCCCAACAATCGATTTAGCATCTCTTGGAGACGAGCTGGGGGAGAAAAAAAGTTTGCAATTCCACATAAACCCCCTAGTCCTCTAGGGCATTGTCAGACCTCTCCGGTGACACCCTCAGAAGAGCCCGCGCCCATCCCTCCGGAGAAGCTGGCGGGGGGCTCACCTCCATGGCTGGGGCGGGGAGTGGGGAGCGGAGGCCGGGGAGGCTGCAGGGCGCGTTGCCCGGCTGCTGGTGCTCCTGCTGCGGGAAGTGCTGCCCCCCGTCCATGGCAGGGCGTGCGGGGGGGCATCAGCCCGCGTCCTGCCGCATGAAGTCCTGGGGGCGGGCGGTGGAGCGGCGGGGTCCTTATCTGTGCTCTTCACCCTGCACCATGTCCTGGGGTGGAAAAGAAATGCACTGTTTAAATTTTATGAAAAGGGAGGGGGGGGAAAAGAAAAAAAAAAAAACCCACAACTCCACACTTGTAAGACCAAACGTAGCTAAGAGATCGGTAAACAGACGTCAGCCTGCGAAATGCCTCTCTTTATAAAAGAGAGGTTTTTTTACTGGGAAACAGAGTTCTCAAATATCACCACACCTGGAATTCACCCAGACCCGCGAACTTAGATCAAACACACCTCTCCCTCTGCCTGCTGCAAACCCCGCTGCAGTCGGGCAGATCATCACAATCTGCTCTGACTTTTGCAGCAGACACACAGCTGGGGTTTAGCTTGAGGAATCTTCCCGTCTAATACACAAAACGATTCTGCATTTCCATGCAAACTCATGATAATCAATTCCCCAAAATCAGTGTTTCCATGAAAACAAGTTAACGTAGGTAGAATGTGGTCCCATGGAGCAGTGATGTCCCCACAGGACTTCAATTCCCAATTGGATTTAACAGACTACAAAAAGAGATGGTAAAAACAGCCAGAGAGGAAAAATGGCAGAAAAGCATCCACAATTTCATTACTTTCCCTGCACCTTCCTTTGCCCCTCTTCTGCCCCCCACAACTCTCTGCCCCCAAAGCCCACACCGTGACAGCCCAGTAAATGGAACGGGCCCACACATTCCCCTCCGCCCAAGCAGAACTCAGCAGCACAGACTGAAGCCACAATTCAAAATATGCCAGCTGTGATCACTTCAAAGATACTATTTCTACAAGTAGTAGTTTTGAAAAGTCATTTTTGAGTCAGTCTCTTTAAAAATAAGTGACCTTTCAGCGGACAACATTATTTCTACATTTGTAATGGAAAGCGAAATTAAAATGCCTCTCTCTGTCCCTGGTGGCAGCAACCAGGCCAGGAGAGCCCTGAGCAGAGGACCAAGGACATCTCCCTGAGCTCAGGGTGGAGAAGCCAAAAGTGATCCCTCAGAAAAGTCACCTGGCAAAGCCCTGGCATCAGGGGACCTTCTGGGCGAGGGCAGGGACAGAGATCTGCAGCCCCTGCTCCTCTAACAACCCGCAGGCACAAAACCTCCACAAGACATGGCTTCCAGACCAAACTAAACCATTTGCCAGAGGTGATGCACTTTGTGGCTTAAAAAAGTATTCCCTCTTTTATTTTGGCCAAAGAGGGAGTCGGACACCAAGGGTCTGAACCAGCTGCAAAGTTTGCTAATCCCATCTTTGCCTCTTTCCCTTGGCCTGAGAAAAAAAACCCAAACTCCTAAAGCCCAAGACACCCTGAGTTTCTTTCCTAGGAAAGCACAACGAAACACAACCTCCAGAGGATAAAGTGTGTGAAATAACACCAGGCTACCCAAGAAGATCATTAAGCTACAAAAATCTCAAACCATTTTAATAAATCATTAACAGAATAAAGACCCTTTACAAAGGCCTGGGATCACCTACATCCTTCTCACTGGCTTTATTTCACCAGAAATTTACTGCAGTCTCATTCTTTTACAAGCAGAAGTGTTTCTTTTTACTACACCATAAAATCCACACTCAGGCTTTATAGTCCATAAGCTCAGGAGCAAAAAATAGCTAAAAACACTTTGCCAGCATCCTAATTAATATTGTTCTACTGGCCTCAGGCCTTTTGGTTTATTAGCCAAGTGTTAGCACCAGGGGTCCAAAAACGCAGCCTGTCAACCATTCAAAGTCTCAAAGCCTCATTAGAAGCTGCTTAATCATGGCCCTCCTTGAGAGCTCAGCTCCTGGGTACTCGTGGGTGCTCTGGCCCCACTCAGGCACCACTGAAGTGTTGATGCCCAGGCCCTATTCTTTAAGCAAAACCCGCTTTATGTTCCATCTCCCGAAGACAAAAGGCTGCAGAGGAATGTCCTGGGGCAGCCCAACACTCACATCCCACCCACCAAGCAGCTCTGCACACAAGAGAGTGTGAAGGCATGAAAATGCTCAGCGGCTTCTTCCTCCCCAGGGAAGTGATTTACTGCCACCGAGCTGGGGAGGGGGGATGCAGAATGAGCCTTTGACCCCAGGCCCATTGTGAAGAGACGCCGTAAGAAGCTGCACCAGAGAGAACTGAACCACCCCGTGCTCCAGAGGATGCTCCTCTCTGGGCTTTGGGGCTGCTGCCTCCTCTGCCTTTCCACTGTTCTCGGGTGCCGCCGGCCACCCACAGGAGATCCTATGAAATTTTAAGCTACATCTAAGGAATAAAGTACTAAGAGACAAGATAAACTTTTATCATGACTCCACTTCTCTCTGGTGCACAAGACAGATGAAATTGAAGGGTTTGCTTAAAAGTAGCCCTGTCTCATTCCTCTTTCCACTCAATCCATGGCTTTTCTTCTTGCCTCAGTGGATTTAACAAGAGAACCTCGATTATAAACCAGTGCTCCAACATCCCAGTCACCAAACAACCCTGTAGGGAGTAGAGACCTACCACAAGGTTCCTTTTCCACTTCCATGGACCGGCTCTAAGACCCTCCAGCTGGAGGGACACCAGTGGCACAGGCTGCAAAGGAGACAGAGCAGCTGGAAGAGCTTTAGCAGGCTCCCTTCAAATGCAGCAGGGAGCTACAGATGGCATCAGTGGGGATTTTTCAGGAGATGGGATGAATGGGTATCCCCTTTTTTCCCCTAGAGATTACCTTTAAATACTGCTGCACCATTCCCGAGCAGGAGCAGTGAGGTCAACATCAGAGACTGCTTTAGAGATACCAATAGCCTCTGGTGCCTTTAAAATTCTGTTTCTTTTCACCAGAGACTTCAGGGGTTTTGCTACCTTTTTTTTTTCCTCCCATATTTGTAGCAGCTTTTGATAGGAAATCAGCAGCAGTTATTCCTGTAATGGGTGTAGCAAATATACAGCTTTACTTTCACATCCAGAGTAACTTAGGAAGGGTAAAATCAATACCAGAATTTCTCCCCGTCTGCACTACATTATCTCATGTCTTGACACCACCAGGTTCCACTGCCTGGAGTCTCTGTCGAGCAGCACCTTTCTCTAAAAGGGCATTAGTTCCTTAGGAAAACTCTTGCACAATAGATCATGCCCAATTAGCAAAACGAAGGAAACCTGCTTGAGGAACTGTGCACTTCCACACCTGAGCAGACAGTAAAGGACAAAGCAGGGAATGTGCCTGACATAATCCCTCTGAGGATCCCTAAGTGCAGCCCAGCCTTACAGGTGGGCACCCCAAAAACTGAAGACCTTCTGATTGGAGACATCAAGAAAGTCAGTACTGCAGTTAATGATGGAACCGGATGTCGTGGACTCACAGTCGTGTCCACTGGGCCACAACGGGAGCAGGAAACCCCTCAACAAATCCCCCCAAAATAATTCCCCCCTGAGGAGACATTCCCTTCGCACAGAGATGTCCCACAGCACCAATCCTCATCCCAAGGCTGCAGGGGTTTTACAGATGGGTTATTTGATGTATAGAACCAAGTGAAGCACTCCTGTGCCATCAGAACTATTCAGGGAGCAGTACAACAGAAAAAACCAAACCCACAGAACAACCCAAACCCCACCAACCATACACCACGAGGATAAATCCCCTGAAAAATCACTGGAATGGATTTTTTTCATTTCCCTGCCACAAAACCTATATAATTACAAAAAATTATCTCAAAGCACAATCTGTAAAGCTGCTGACTCACGACCAAGCGGGGATGTTTCTGTTTCTAGACTCAGCAGAGAGTTGTGTTAAAGGCTGGAAGAGGAGAGCACTGGCTCCACAGGGCAGCCAACAGGACAGGCACTGGTGGGACAGAGGGAAGGTGAACCCCAACACCACGAGGAGAAGGTTCCTACCTTCAGGAACTTGACTCATTCCTTTCTGCAGGCAGCACTGAAACCAGCAAAGCCATCTCCCAGACTGAGTGATGGCACCCGAGCACTGAGCTCACCAGCGTGAAAACCATCGGACTCCCTCCGTTCTGGCTGAGCAGCTGATGTTTAATAACGAAATCGACTCCCTACACCGCACGATAAAGCCCCGAGAGCAGTTTGATTGTATCACGAGTCATTCTGATTAAGCTATAAAAACAGTTTCAATTTAAGACAAGTTTGCTGTGCAGCCCAGGCAGCAAGGGGCAGGTTCAGTCTGGAATTCCTGCGGAATTTGTCACGCCCAGAGGTTACAGAGCACAAATTTCAATTTTTAACACCTTAAGCTTTTTAGAAATTGACGGGACCACTACAGTGGTTTCCAGATTGAAAACATAACAAACTGCTCTGCAATACTTGGGATGGATGGAGCCGTGGGCACGGGCTCAGCGGGACCTGCCATCGAGAGGAGAGAAGAGCCCACTGCCCGCTCAGTCACCGCCGGCACTTCCTCCTGCCGCCCTTCAGCCTCTGGTTCTGCATTTCACAGGTCTCCACTGAAGGAAGATGGGTGGAAACCACAGGCATGCACGGAACAGCCAGAGCTGAACCTGCCCATCGTGAATTACCACACAATGACAAAAAGGGCTCAGAAATGTGATCCAGTTCCTCCTCTTGCAGATTAATTCCACTCCCCCTGGGGAGAAGGGAGGGAGCCCCAAATCTCCTGCCCCTACTCCACTCCTTCCACCAACACAGGCACCCGCAGGCACTACAGCTGGAGGGAATTCTTCAAAACACCATTAGTAGGTAAGTGCACAAAGGAATGGGAACTTCACACTACAGAACCCCTAAAAGCCATTTTCATGTCTCAAGCGCCATGCTGGCTTCCAGTTCCTCTTTAGCGTTTCTTCTTGCTGTATTTTTGGACGGCTCAGACCAAACAACATTGTGCCTTGAGGGATGGGAAGGGAAGGGTCCAGATCAGAGCCCCAATCGCCGCCACCGGCAGTGACTCACTCCAGGAACAGGAAAACCACTGGAGAGCAGCGAGGGTCTCCCCTGGTGAAGCAGGCACAGTGCCCTCGCAGCGCAGCCACCAGGCTCCAGCCCATTTAGAACGGGGACTGACAGACAAAGGACAGTGTCCGAGTACAAAAGTTCAACACAAACAGAAGTATCAGATCTTTTCCCTGAGGATAATCCAGAACATGAATGGAAATACCAGTTTTTCCATTCTCTCCACTATTTGCAACTTAGCTTTTTTTTTTTTTGTTAGGCAAAACCAGTTCTTCGCAAAGCAAAAGTATTTTGTTTAAGTATCTGAAATGAAGTCAGCCCCAGGAGCACACCTGCAAGGCAGAGATGTGTTATTACACTATTCAATTAAAGGGACAGAGAAAAGAACAAAGAGCTTAACTCACTACGGCCAGAAAACGCAGCTCCCTGACTCTCCAGACTTTGTTCCATCCCCAGTGTCCAAGACACACTGGAAGAAACACTCCCCATTGGAGCTGAGCAGGTCCCAGTGTTCTGTTTCACACACGGCTACTCACAGCAAAAAAAAAATACTCCAGGGCATCAAAGGCTGCTTCCCCATTGATCACCAGCACATAAACACAAGTTCAGACCAGCCAACCTCCAGGCAGCCTCAACACAGACTTTGTCACTCGGCAGAGACGTGTATTACCCCTTTCACAGCTACACGGCTACAGACCTCCACCCTGTTACCAAAACGAGTTTTAAGTCAAAAAAAAATGTTTCATGAGAATATAAACCTCCTAATTAAGCCTAGAAGGCTTTCCTGAGAGATCCAGACTCTCACAACTGAAAACTACAGCACAGTGTTCAGTGACTACACAGGTGGCTCTTTATTACACTGTCACTATTCAAAAAGCTCCAAACCTGCATCAGCGTTTTTATTATAGACCCTCCATTTCAGGGATCTATAACTTAACCATTAAAAAGGCCCATTCAGTCAGGAACCACACCCCTCAAACACACCACATGCTCTCCATTTCAAATGAAAAACTTAAAAAAATATTCCTGTCCACGTATACTTTAGTGCTAAAACAACCTGTGATGGAAGTAGCGGCAGCTTTTCAGCACGTGTCGGGTCTGGCAGCCACAGCCCGTCCCGTGCCTGGCACATGACGAAACACCACGCTGGGTCCTACTGGTTTTGTTCCAGAGTCGGAGGGGATTAGGGAGGGATCCGCTGTGGGGAGCTCAGTGAGCACACACCCAAACAGCAACACCCAACAGCAAGCGGCCAGGGGAGGGAGAAGTGATTTTGCGGAAGTGTGCTCCTGTTCGAGGATGAGGATGTAAGACCCCAAGAAAGGTGGAGTATGGGAGGAAACTGCATTTCACAAAACATTTCACAAAGAATTTCCAGTTGGGTTTTTTTTTCCCTAAAAGGTGTGAGTTCTTACATAAGAAAAGAAAAATCCACACATTGGACTCAGCAAAATCTTTCTAAAAGAATCAAACTTGAGCTCTAATTAAAAAAACGTTGCAAAATGCACTGGCTGTGCCATCTCCTGTCAAGTTCCGTGGCTTTATCAGGACGTCTTCCTTTGTAAATCAAAAATATCTTCTCTTTCAGCTGGCCTCAAAGCCCAGCAAAAGCACAGTATGATTCCAAGAACAGGCAAAACACCATCACGGGAAGCAGGCAGGAGAAGCAGACATTTCATTTCAACTTTCCTCGTCCATCCCAGCTCCACATGAAAGAGCCCCAGATAGACACATCACTGTTAAATTAGATAAAAACCCTCTAACGACCACCACCATTCCATTAACTTCAGCATCTAACACTGGGCAAGCTAGCAGAGAGAGTGCAGTGATTTCAGGCACTCTGGGATAACAGATAACTCATGCTGCACCTGTGCTAAGCACAGAGATTTCAGGTGGTTTTAGGCTGCTACTTCGTCAACAACTGAAAAAGTACTTTAGACAATCCCTATGTCTCTAAACTGTACTCACAATGTTTGAATGAGACTTCATTTGGTTCAGCTGCTACAGGTATTAAGTATTAGCTTTGGGAAAGTGAATGTGCAAACGCTGAGCCTCCGTGAAGAAAAGAGGAGAACAGAGTTGGCTCCCAAAGCCTCCAGCTGCATCCTACCTCTTTAACTCTGCAAAACTTTTACTGCTTTACAGGATGCACAACATTCCCTGAATGCAAAGCAAAAGCATTAGTATGTAATTTTCCTCTCAAATACATTCCCACCAGCAGCTACTCTTCATTTTGATGTACCCACACAGGTCAGAGTGGGCTCCATGCTTCAGCTGACACGTAGATGATCTCAGAGACAACGGTGCCGCACAGGTACCACCAGTACCATCCATTTTACACCAGTAACAGTGCACCAACCAAAAAACCCCTCACAGGCCTTCAGATCCCCACAGCGAACCTGCAGAACTGGTCCTTCAAAAGACCATCCTCTTGTAATTGCAAACGGGGCGCACTAATTGGAAGTCACAGATCTTATGCTGATGTTTCTGGTTACTTTTGAGAAGGGAGCGCTTTCTTAAACCTTGTGTTAGTATTTAATTATGTTAAGAACCGAGTACACCGGTGACCGCTAACAGCAGCAGAGTTAAGAGTCTGTTAGCACAGGCTCTGTGCTCCGGAGGCTTTTAATTGGGCCATTAAGAGCTACACCACAACAGGCAGAAACTTGGCAGTGGGGGCCTTGGCCTGCGATGGGCTCCCGTTCACGTTTTTAGAGCTCTCAGTTTAAAAGTCGCTGAACTAGGAAGGCAGAAACGCGATAGTTTCACCAGTTTTCGCCACAGCAGCCGCTCCTCGGGCACCAGCTCCCCCCGCAGGTCCCCGGGGCGGTGAGAGGAGCCCGGGCCCCGCTGTGACACCGGGAGGAGCGACGCCCCTCACCACCAACTTCATCCCGCACCATCTTCTCCTTTTTTTTTTTTCTGCCTAAACTCGGCACTGGGCCCCGCAAACCCAACGAGACCGACCCCCACCGTCGCCCCAAGCACTCAAGTCACCATTTCGCAGCCATAACCCCCGGGACTCGGGACACACACGGCGGGGCCCTCCCAGTGTGTGTGGGGGGAGACGGACACCAGGCCTGCCCCCATACACCGGCTACCCCCGAGAGCCCCACCGCAACACCGACAGCTCCCTCCCCGCGACACCCTCAACCCGGTCTCGTGAAGTAGAGACCCCAGGAGGTCTCCTCACAGCTGAGAGGGACCGAGCGGCCCTTACCTGCGTCCCGGTGAGGGGAGGGGGGACTCAAGCTCCCGCCCGGCGGCCACCGCCTCTTCGCACTTCCGTATTGAGCGCCGCCATCTTGGGGGGGACACGGACTTCCGGGCCGGAAGTGGGCGGTGAGGGAAGCGGCGTAATGGCGGCCCCCGGGGCTGGGCCTTCCCTTCACGGCTCCCAACCCAAGGATTCTGGCCCTCTACTCTGCGGCTACCAACATCAGAAGGATATGGAGGTGTTTGAGCGGGGTCAGGAGGGGCCACGGAGATACTCCCCGAGGGCTGTGAGCCACCCCTTAGCTGCGAGGACAGGCTGAGAGAGTTGGGGGATTCAGCCTTGGAGAAGGAATGCCTCTGGGGAGAACTTCGAGCGCCTTCCAGTCCTTAAAGGTGCTCCATGAAAGCTGGGGAGTGACTCTTGATCAGGGAGGGGAGCCATAGGAGGAGGGGGAAGTGTTGGACACTGAAGAGGGGAGATTGAGCTGAGATGTGGGGAAGAACTTCTTTGCTGTGAGGGTGGGGTGGTGAGAGCCTGGCCCAGGTTGGCCAGAGAAGCTGTGGCTGCTCCATCCCTGGAGGGGTTCAAGGCCAGGTTGGAGGCGGCTTGGAGCACCTGATGTGGTGGGAGGTGTCCCTGCCCAGGGCAGGGGGTTGGAAGTCGGTGATACTTCCAACCCAAACCAGTCTGAGAGTCTATGATTCCTCCTTTATCCTACCAGCAGAACAGGGGCAGTAGCTCCACAGAGGAAGCAGCAGAGCTGAAAAGGGAAACACTTAACTCCCGAGCAGTTTCCCAGGAACGCCCGCTCGCTGCTATCCCCCAAGAGTCTGGCTCTAAGAATTAACGGCAAATCAGCTGAAGTGCTGAATCACAGAGCTGAAAAATAAACTCTTCTGGCAAATCCCCCTGTACTCCTTCCTTGCTTCTCCCTCACACCCATTCTTGTAATTACTTTTTTTTTTTTTTTTAAATTTCCCGTTGCTCATGTTGGATCTGTGCTCCTTGAAGTCCCAGGATAAGAACAAAAGCCCCGACAGGGCCTGCCAGAGGGGTCTATTTTTATGTTGGCAGCGTGGGTGTCTCAGGTCTGATTTATCCCCAAGAAGGAAAGGGCCAGCAGCCCAGAGCCACCACTATCTGCTTGGCCTTTGGAAATGTGGGGCTCTTGCCAAAGGCACCAGTGGGAGGGAAGGGGGGACCTTGACCAGGGAGGTCTGTGACACTGTGGCCGGAGTGGGGCCAGGGCTCTGGCACGGCCGGGGGGTCCACTGCTGGCAGCACTTGGGCTTGGTGCTACAGTTTGATCTCCCTCCTCTCTGTTCTAGCACAGGGACAGTCCCGTTGATAACAGGGATGCAGCCCCTGCTTGTTGAGAGATACTAGTTGTTTAGCTTAAATAAATAAGTCTTAATTAGTATAAATTATTTAGCGTTATAATATGGTGTGATTTATGCTGTTTGCCTCACTTTGCTTGGCATGAGCAGCTGAATTTGCTGAAGCCTTTAGTCTGCAATAGTTAATTTTCTCAGTAATTTTCCCAGCAGCTGGTACAGTGCTGTGTTTAGTCTTCTAGTACCAAGGAAATGTCGATAACACCCTGATGTTTTGGTAGGGTTTTCCCTAAGTCTGGGAATTCTCAGCTCCCCACACTCTGCCACCGAGTGCAGGTGCCCAAGAAGTGTAAACCAGAAGATAAGGAGGCTCCAGCCCTCAGCAGAGACTGGGAATCAGTGAGATAAGAGCAGTGAAGGGCCAGCCCGGGCTCAGAGGGAGGGTCCTGGGAGGTGTTAGAAGACTCCAGACCAAAAATCACCATTGGACTAAGAGATAGTGAAGGGCGGGTGTAGAGATCACGAGGGCATCACCGCCCAGGGATTTCTTTGTTTGACATCCCTCTTGGAGGTTCCCAGCCTGGGCTGCCCCTGCTGCTGTGCCTTTCAATTACTTATCTTAATAAAATCAGGTGCCCAAAACTCTGATGTGGGAAACCCAGGGCTGAGCCTGAAGGAGGAGGGAGCGTGTCCAGGAGTGACTGTGTGTGAGAGGAGTGGAAGGGGTGTCCATCATCTCTCGGGGGTCGCCCGCTGTGAGGGAACCCTGTGATGGCAGTGACAGACTGATGGGGTGTGGGGGACCCCTGGGGTGGGTCTGAGCACTCAGGCTGCAGGGGCCATGGTCTGGCTGCAGCTCTTTGCACTGGTATGCGGGCAGGGGTTCAGGCAGGGATGCTCTGCCTTCCCTGTCCCCCCTTGTGTGGGTGTCCCCCTCCATTTCGTGGCCCTCCCTGCCCTACACCTCCCTGCTGGGCAGCGTGGTGGGCTGGAGAGGAACCTCCAGAGAAGGGGATGGAGTAGAAGCAATGCTGGCCTGGGGTGGTGGGACTGGGGACACTGGAGCTGCCCTGTGCCTGCATTGGTGGGAGGCAGGTGGAGGAACACTGTGTGCCCGGGCTGAGGGTGTGCTGCTGCTTTGGCCCTTGCAGGGGAGGAATGTTTCTTGGAAATGGCCTGGCTTTCCCAGGAAAGCTGGGGGCACCCAATCCCAGGGAAATGGTGTCAAAGATGGGAGTTTTAGGGCCCTGACCCTGGTGTGTGCTGCGGAGCGGCTGCTGCCGGCTGTGGCCATGTCGGGGTGAGCCCGGCCGCCATCACACGCAGCCGGTTCCTGTTTCTTCCCACAGCCTGGAAATCCCCTGACTTTCCGCCGGGGTGAGGAGCAGGAGCCCTGTGCCCAGCTGGCCCCATGCCTCCCCCCAGCTTCGGGAAGAGGCCGCCCCCAGGGAACCGGGTTGCCCTTGTGCCAGGGTCCCGTCTGCACAGGCAGTGGGGCTGGAGCTGGCGGGGTGGGAGAGCCCCCCCAACCCATCTCCTTTTGGGCAGACACTTCCTTGCCCCCTCGCTGGGAAGTGGGGCTGTGGCCAAGGGCTCTGGGCTTTTCCCTCAGTTGAGGGGATGAGGAGACAGTGGTGGCTTTGTGGGACATGCAGTGAGCTTTGTAGGTCTCAGCCCCATTCCTCTTAGCTCCTGGAGGTGAAAATGCTGGTGCAGATGGTGGAAAAAGCTGATGCAGCCACAAGCTATTGATGAGGGACAGTACTGGGGTGTCTGTGGGGACACCCCAAGTCTGCTGGGAGGATCCTGCAGCAAAACCCTGGTTTGTCCCCCTCCAGCTGCCCATCGCTGGGGGTCTGGGCAGAAACTCACCTCCCGGGAGCCGGTTCTCCTGCCCCCGCGGAGGGGCCGGCAGGGAGCAGAGTGTGGCTGATGCAACGCAGACCCGGAGCCGCTGCCTCCCGCCGGGGTTTCTCTGCCATGGACGGTTTCCAATCGATCCTGCCCTCCTGCTGCTGGGAACCAGGCCCTCCCAGGAGGAGGAAGCATGGCGCTTACCAGAATTTGGGTGATGGCTTTCCAGCACGCCCAACGCGCTGCCAAGATCGAAGTAAATCACATGTGACTGGGGGCGATCATGAGAAACACCCGTGAGAGAGCAGCAGCCTGGGGGGCTCAGCAGGGCTGTGTGCACCTCTGCACCCCCTCTTCTGCCCTGGGAGTCCCCCACCACCCCAGACAAACCAGCAACTGAGCTGGGGCGAGCCCTGGAGCACCACTGCACCCTGACCCCCAGCTTTGGGGACCCCCGGGGTGGAGGGACGTGCTGTGACACCACCCAGACCCCCCAAAACAGGCTCAGGGGGGTCTCTTGCCTTTGTGTTGTGACCCCATGCAGTGTCATAAGTCTCATGGAAAGGCAGGACACGTGGATTTGCCCTGTCCTGCCTCAAAATTACCATCAGGGGTGTTTTCTCCAATGTTTTCTTCTCTTTCTGTAACACACCGACCAAAAGCAAATTGCAGCAGTTGGAAACTCTGTCAGACAAATAACCGAGCCTTTAAAATACAAACAAGCCCAGGCAGCCACTCGCTCCCTCGCTGCTGGGGCCAGCGCAAACCCACCAGGCAACCTGCTGGGAGGGGGCAGCTCCCACATCTAAACTTTCCTGTCAAAATACAGGGGGAAAAGAACAAGTTTTAGATAGATTTCAGCAGTGTCCAGCTGAGAAGAGCATGAGGAATCCGTGTCCCTGCCTTAAAACGCCCTTAAACACGCAGTGGTGCGAGTTCGGTGCCACCATCGCTGCTGGGAGAGCTGCGGGAAAAGTTCTACAAGGCCGGGGCGTGAGTACAGAGCCAGAGACTGGCTGGGCCCCTGAGGCCCTCTGCCTCTGAGGGTGGCTGATAAAATCCACATTGTTTGATTTATTGTTATTTATTATTATCCTGGAGCATGAAAACATCCCTTGAGGACTGAACATCCTCATCCAAGACCCAAGAGTGCAGGACCCACCTGGAGGGAGAAGCCAGTGGGGTCTGATGGGGGTAGGATGGGAGAGGCCTGAGAGGGCAGCGGTGGTGGCCGGGGAAGGGTGTCCATGTCCCGTCCGCCTGCCTCCGCCAGGCTGGAGCCTGCTGCTCACCCCAGCCCTGCCCCGGGGGAGGTGGCGGGGACACACCGACAGCACCGCGGGCCCAGGGAGCTGGGGCACCGGACATTGGGGAGGCCCCGGGTTCACCCCGGCCTTGGAGCCGCTGCTGGGCAGCCTAAGCGCGGGCAGACGGCGAGGCCGGTGGTAAGCCCGGCTCCCCGCCGGACAGGCCCCGGTAGGTCCCTACGTCGTGGGCTGGCCCTGCGCCCCGTCTCCATGGCACCCGCTTCCCCTCTGCCCCCTGCCCTTTGCCCTCTGTCCGGCGGTGACGGGCAGCTCCCGCGGCCAATCAGAGCGCGACGCCGCTCGGCAGAGGGGGTGGGCGGTCTGGAAACGCGGCGAAACCAACCGGAAGAGAAAGCCGCGCGGTCGGCTCCGCCCCCTCGAGGGCACGGCCGCAGCCAACCAGCGGGCAAACGGGCGGGGGCGGGGCCGGCGCCGCGGCCAATGGGAGCTCACGTCGGTCGCCAGGGCGGTGCGGTGCGCCGGGGGGGGAGCGGCGGCGGGAGCGCGGCGGGGCCGGGCGGGGGCGGGAGGTAAACAAAATGGCGGCGGCGTGCGCGCTGCGGCGGGGGTAAAGGGGCGGCGGTGGAGCACGGGGGCGGCGGGAGCGGGGGGGTTGTGGTGGTAGAGTGGGGGTAGCGGCCGGTGGGACTCCCCCGGCGGCGAGGGGAGTGGGGGGGGAGCAGCGAGCGCGGCGCTGGGACCCGGCCCCGTCCCGGAGCCCAGTGGCGGGGAGGGGGGACGAGGCCGCTCCGCCCCTCTGTCCCGACTGGGCCGTGGGGGCTCCGGGCTGAGGGAGCTGCCCAAGAGGGAAGGGCCAGTCCTGCGCGGGCTCCCCCCTGCCCCGCTGGGGAAGTGGGGAGCTCGGCTGCGTCCGGGAAGGACCCGGGACCGCCTCCCCTTCCCCCGGGGGGGTCCCGTCCTTCTAGGCCCCGTTGCTGCTCCGCTTGCATTTCAAGTGGTTTATTTCCCTTTTGCCTCTTCCCTGTGTTCCCTGGGAGTGGCTGCGATACCGGTTGTTTTCCTCCTCGCCCTGACACCTGGGGAAGGCCTGAAAGGGGGTGGGGGAGAGGAAGGGGGGCCCGGGGATACCCTCGTTGCGTTGGGGGAAAACGGGGAGCTTTGGGGCCTGGGCAGAGAATTATTTCCTCCTGTTGTTCCCGTTTTAAGGTGGGCCGTTAGAGCTGAGGTGGGTTTTGCCTTGTCTGAGAGCGGCTGACACCTGGAGCCGGGCGGTGACACATCATGTGCCAGGCGGAATCGGGGTGGCTGAAGGATGCCCCTGGGAGATCGCGATAGGCACCGAAGGCCTCAAACTTTTGTAGGCGTGAAAAGCGAAGACCTTAGAATTGTTTCTGAAAACTCCTTCGAGGAAACGTGGTTCCAGCTTCCCAACGGCTGAAACAAACACCCCCCGCCCCCCCCCCCCCCACCCCCCAGCCTGCGCCCGCAGCGGGACGGCGAGGACGGCAGGGCTGAGGCTCCCCCCCATCCCCTCGGGAGTCGGTGACCATGTGCCACTAGGAATGGAAAGTCACGAGAGAGACTCGGCCGGTGTCTGTTTTTACCTGGTGGCCTGAAGTCCCAGAGATGACCTAGCACTTAAGAATCAAACTGGGCCAGGTTAAAGGCCAAGTTGACTTGAAAGAACCTGAACGGTGGGACCAGGTCGGAAACAAAGCAAGTCCCCACCCGAGTGGATCTGGTCAAAGATATATATTCTTTTTAAAAGACATTGTGTTACTGGAGCCAGGCCTGGATCTTTTAGCATCCGATTGAGCTGGAAGCAGCTCATAGAGTTGTTTTGTTTTTGTTGGTGTTTTGGATTTTTTTGTTGTTGTTGTTTTTTTTAAAATTCATGTTTGTACAATCTTCTGGATATTTTTTTTCAAGAAGGAGTAAAAGGGAGTGTTGGAAACTAACAAACAGGATTAAAACCCTGAGCGCTTAAGGAAAACAGGTTAAGGAACTTAATCCAGGATGGATCTGCAGGAGCCCCAGCAGCTGGGCATGTTTGCAGAGAGCGAGCTGATGTCTGTGGGGATGGACACCTTCATCCATCGCATCGACTCCACCGAGGTCATCTACCAGCCGCGGCGGAAAAGGGCCAAGCTCATTGGCAAATACCTGATGGGAGACTTACTGGGAGAAGGGTCTTATGGCAAAGTCAAGGAGATGTTGGACTCTGAAACCCTCTGCAGGAGAGCTGTGAAAATCCTGAAGAAGAAGAAGCTGCGCAGGATTCCCAACGGGGAGGCAAATGTGAAAAAGTGAGTAACTGTTTCTGGGAGCTGGGAACTGAGGGGGTTAAACTTTGTCATTGTTTTCCAGTTGAAGTTCTGTGTCATTTGAAGGAACAGCAGGGCTTTCTGCTGTGGAAGTGCTTCCAAACCCCTTGGTGTTCCAGAATGTCCTTCCCATTGAGCTGCACAGCTTGGGCTGAGGCTGGAGCAGGGAAGGGAGCTCTTGAGGGTGGAGCGGCAGGTCCATCCCGTAACACATGCCACGTCTTTTAATAGTATTTTAATAGCACTGCACCTGCTTAAAGAATAAAATAGTATGTCTTAAAGAAACTCCTCTTTAAGGTTTCACCTTGAGGAGTTAAACTGTGGCCTGTTGGCCAGCAGAGGTGGGAGGCAGCGAAGCGCAGAGTGTGGAAACACACATCTTGTGTCCTTGCCTTCTGTGTTATTTGTGCCCCAGTCCAGGGACCTGGGGCTCTTTGGGGGGCAATTGCTGCCCCCTCCCTGTAGTAGGTTCCTGGAATGGGGTCCTTTGGATTGTGCACCCCACGGGTTCAGGAAGTCTTGGAGTTTATTCTTAGTTTCACTTCTGACTAGTGAGTTTGGGAAATAATTTAAGGCTCTTTTCAGTTGATTCCTGAAGCTGTAAAACGGTGACAAGGGTTGTCAACCTTTTTTATTTCAGTGACTCAAGACCTGTGCTTGGGACCTTTGGAAGTGCCAGTTACATGCTGATTAGTCAGGGCCCAAGTAACTAATTAAAATTAACTGTGGGAGAAGCCTGGTGTCAGGATTGGTCTGTAGGAAACTTTCCCTTTTCCTGGGGCTGTGGGGCTGGTGGTATTTTCTGCAGCGAGCTCCTGGCCCCGGCCCTGCCAGAGGGGTGTTTATCTGCTGCGGAGGGGAGCCGTCTGCCTCCAAAACAAACTCTTTGCAGGGGTTTATCTCGTAGTGGGAGGGAGAACTTGAGAGGTGTTTGGAAACCTCTCCAGCCAGGACGTGCTGAGCAGGGAGCCCTGGCCCAGAGGAGGCTTCTTTCTGTTTCTGGGTTTGGTTTGAGTTTCCGAGCTCAGCTGCGAGATATTTCACATCCTGTCCTGGGGCTGGTGTCAGGGAGCTGTTTGAGTTTGCCTTCAGAGACAGCCCGAGCTACGGAATAGTCCCAAATCCTAACGCCGGGACCTCCCTTTTCTCTCCTTCACTGGCTCAAGTTCAGAATCAGAGTGAACTGTTGGTTAATATGTAATAAAAAGTTTCTTGTTTTTCTGGTAAAGGCATGAATGTCCCTTTCCACCCTCACCCCTCCTTCGGTTACATCAAGAGCTCCTACTTGAGGAGGAGTTTGTTTCCTCCTCAATCAAAATTTAATTTTTCCCCCCCTCTGAGTGAGGAAGGACTTGCCAGAGTTTCCCGAAGTGGTAGCCCTGGCAGTGGCCCTGTGTCCTGGAGTGAACCCAGTTCACACGCGGAGCCTGTGAGTGCCCCGTTTGGTCTCGTTAAGGTTGGTCGTTAGAACAGACCGGCCTTTGCTGGGGATGTTTTTCTGGCTCCACCACCTGCTTCAAAACACGGAGGCAGATTTTAGATGTTGTCTTGTAATGAGGGTTTACTTTAGTTCAAGATCCTATTTTTGTCACCTTGTCCTTTTCTGTTTGCCCCCCCCCCCCCCCATTCGTCTGCTTTATCTGTTTCAGTGGTGAAATTTTTTTTTTAAGGCAAAACGGGATATTTTGTCAGAAATCTGACCTAATCCAAAGCCTTGGACTCTACTCACTGTCTCCTCTTGGAATAAACCTGGGGTGGTGAGATCTGTCACCAAACTCCTCTGGGTGTGTATGGACGGGGGGAGCAAACCCTTGCTGTATCCACAGGTTGTGCGGGAGAGAGCTCTGTGAACGTGTTGGGTTTTAACGTCACGTTGCTTGGCCACACTCCACCAAAAGTGGGCTTTCTGCAACTGCACTTGAGCAGCTTTGGGTGGTTTATACCCAGGAAACTACTCACGTGTGATGGGACAGCAAATCAGGCTGTGCCTGAGCGGCACCAGCGGGTTCCGCTTTCTTGAAAGCTTCTAACAAATGAAGCAATGAGCAAAACGTGTAATTCCTGTGCTAACAAGGCTTCCCCCGCAGCCTGCAGCCTTATCGAGCCAGGGTGTCTGCAGCTCAGTGTGTGAGAGATGACCGCGATTAGTTGTCTAATCTCTGTACACATCCCAGCTTCACTTGGTGCCCCTTGAGATTAAAAACCTCTTCATCTGCCACCAGGACTAGAAACAACCCTCGTTGACAGTGTCCAGGGAGATGGTCAGGAGCGAGGCTCTTCTGAATCCCTGGGGAATTGCTTTCTCCACTGTAGAGTCACCACATAAGGTCTTATCTCTCACTCTGCTCTCAGGGAGCTAATTTCTTCGCTCAGTGCTGCAGAGGTGTTGAAAGTGTCCTGGCAGAGGCTCTGGGCACCGACGGGTGTTCAGGCTTGGTTTGAAAGTGCTTATCTCTTGGAAGTGCCCACTTGCTATTTCGGTCTCCAAAAACCTCGTTGGGCACTTTTCTCTGAACCTGCAGAGGCAGTGCCCGCTCCCCTCCTGCTGGAGCCATCTCCAGCCCTTCTCAGGGGGCAGGAGAGGGATGGATGGATGGATGGACACTGATCACAGTGGGCTCGTGCCTCTGTGTTAGCTCAGGGCGCCTCAGCCACTGATAGAGTGTCATCAGAGAAATTCCCTAGAAAATAATTCCTAGACTGCTGGCCCCTGGGTAATGACAGGAGCGAGTAATGACGGCCCAGGGAGCGCAGGAGCGATGAGCCACGGGGGTCACACATGGCTGGGCCGTGACTGGGGCCCTGGGTTTGTGGGGCTGGAGCCACAACTCGGGGTCCGTGTCTCTGTGACTCCCGACGTGGTGTCCCCGGCCCCGTCTCTCTGTGCAGTGACAGAGTCCTGGGGACATAGAAGTGATGACTGAAATATGTTTCAGGCTTATAAAATGGAGTGTTTCTCCTCTACTCTAAAATACTCCCCTTCCACCCCTGAAAAACGAGCCCTTGAGGGATCTGGAAATCCTGGTGAGGAGGGTGCTGAGGGTTTAAACTCATGGGACACACGTTTCCCTAAATTGCTGCAGAGACTCTTCGTTTCCCGTCGGCAGGTTTGGGGTGGCCTCATCCACCAGGCAGTGCTACGGCTAATTGCTGCTTCCAGTTAGCACACAAGCTGAGTTTAGCAAGGTTGCCAAAAAGATGAAAGAAAATGGGGCAGAGTATTTGTCTGTAGCAGCACAAGTTTAATGAAACTGTGTGCTAATAGCCTCGCATTTTAATTAAGTGTTTGGGGCTTCCTGTGCGTGTCCCAAGTGCCTTGTACTGTACTTACTACACTCAGTGAGTGTGTGTGTTTGAATATATGCTCCTTAGGATTCCTCGGGGGGGTGAAGTGTGTAGTGGGCCTGGACTCAGACAGTTTGCTCCTCTCACCTCTCGGAGCACAGACCCTTCTGCCGAAGGAAGGACTTGCTGCAGGAGGGACCCCTTGGGAGCCACAGGGGCTTGAGATGACATGAGCTGGGGCTGACTCAGCCCATTTCCTGGCCCTTCTAAAGGGAGGTGTAACCGGGTGGCTCTGCCTTGCTTTGCTTGGGTCTGCAGAGAAATGTTAAATGTTGATGTTATTTTTGGTTAAAAAAAAAAAAGTCAATTTAGGCACGTTCTGAGGAGGTGAGCTCCTCTGTTCCCTCCCTCGGCGAAGTCTGGAAACCCAACTGGAATGGGAGGTGACTGCTGTGGCTGCCTCTGCTCCTCCTGCGTTCTGGAATGCCAGAGGAGCTAAAAATAGTCATCTTTCCTCTGGGAAATGGGCTGCTTGGCCTCTGCCCTGGAGGTGGGGGCACTTCACTGGCATTTTAGATTGATTCTCAGAATCCTCCTAGAAACAAAATAATCATTACAGAAATATGAAATATTTATTAGTCCGTTAAAGGTGGAGGGAATTGCAATCTGTGCTTTCAAGCCGTGTTACAGGGAACGAGCTGTTGGGAGCAGGATTTTAGATGTGATCCCAATATTGGAAGCTTGCTCTGCCCTCACAGCAGAGTAGTTCTTGTTCAAATAAGTGTGTGTGTGTTCCCTCCCTCTGGCCCAGCTGGGTCCGAGCCCTCAGCCCGGCTCCCTTCATCACGCAGGAACTTCTCAGCCCTGCTCTAATGCTGGCTGCAGTGTCTATGCTAATTTAATCCACTTCAGCCTTTTGGTCATTACTATAATTAGAGCGGCTGCATCACTTTGCAAATCTGTCTGCCATTTACACCAAACACTCTTCTGAGCTTTCCCTGGCTCTTCGAGTTTCTCCGTAGCTCTCCGAACTTTCTAAAGCCGTGTGTGAAAGGGGAGAGTTCCCAGCCTGAGGAGTGGGGTGAAGCTGCTGCTCAGGGATCCTTGAAAGGTCTTTAAAAACCTGCTTGTGTTCCTGACACTTGTGAGCCTTGATCAGATGTGATGCATCAAGGAGCCCCCGTGCTGGCCACCGCTCGTTACTGGAGGCCAGCTAATGGTGCAGGTGAGGGGTGAGTGGCTCTGGGTGCTGGGACCTGTTTGGGCAGGGGCTCCTGCTTCCCCAGCTCCTGGGGCTCCCAGTTCCTCGTAGTGCTGCTTCCGAGAGTCCCAGCTCCTGAGACGTGAGCGTCCTGCTGAGAGGAGCTCTTCTGAGAGAGGAGCTGGGGGGGAGTTTCTGAGCAGGAAAAAAAAGCAGGTTTCTGCAGTTTCAGTGCAGGAACCAGCAGCAGGAGAAGTGAAGAGCAGCCTCTGCCCTGCCAGAACCACCCTGACCCGACCATCCTGATCCCCCTGCTCCTCCTCCTCCTCCCAGCTGGCATCCTGCAGAGTTTTCCAGTTGAATGCAAAAGATCCTGAAATGCGGTTTGGTTTGTCTCCCAAGAGCCAAAGATCAAACCAGCTGATCTGAGATGACACACAGGGGACATTTTCAGAGCCGAGGGACGATGTTCTGTATCGTTTCTGTATCACTGATTCTCTGTAAACAGAGGATTTAGTTCCCATCTCTGAACCATTGAGTTAGGACTAAAGTTTGGAAGAAATGGAGTCATGAGCTGGAACTCCTGCTCTCAGCTCGTTCTTGAGACAAATGCTGTAATTCTTACATTGGTCAATTCGTTTCTGAGTTCCCCTTTCCCACTGCAGAGCGTGTCCATCCCGGGGGATGCACTGGGCTCTCTGCTGGGGAGTCACCTCTCTCAGGTTTTCTGTCATTTGACATTTTCTGTAGAAAATCATGTTCTGCCCCTCTTCAGGTGAATTTCACCCGGTATAATCAAGACTCAGTTTAGTTTCACTTGTTGATGTCCCAGGTAGATCTGTCAGTTTCGGATGTTCCTGGATTTAAGTTTCAATGCTTTCTCTGTTCCTGTGGCCAGTTCCACATCTGGCACAAAGGTAGGTGGCTCCTTGAAGGTAGTTCTCTGCTGTTATTTACCAATGGGCTAAAATCCCTGCCCAGAGAAAATCAACTGGCTGCAAAGTGTTTGCTGAAAGGCACTTGCCCCTGGTCCCAGTCAGTGGCCAACGGGTATTTCCATGGTGTAACAGAGCACACAGGTCCTTCCGTCAGACAGTGGGCAGGCATCTTCTCGGGTGCAGCACCTGGGACTAATATGGTTTGAAGTGCCTTTAAAATCCATGTGATTTAGAAAACATTAATTTTGTTCCACAGTAAGGAAACGAGCTTTTGGAACTTAACTTTTTTCCTTTTCTCTTCCACAGGGAAATCCAGCTCCTGCGACGATTACGGCACAAAAACGTTATCCAGTTGGTAGATGTGTTATACAATGAAGAGAAGCAGAAAATATATCCTTTTCTCACACGGTTGTTACTAAGGTTTGAATTCCCAGTGCTGAATCATTAGAGTTCTGCTTTTGTTAAGGCTCTTTTGAATGTTTCTTAAGCTTAAAATTGCTTTCACTGGTATTAAATGTGCTGCATGTCTGGAATACTTTCCACACAAGTACATTTTAAGTTCCCCAGCTTCCCAGTTAGGGAATGGAATACTGTCCCCAGGTTAGGGCTGGGGGCTGGGCTGGGGCAGAACTGACCCTCAAATGCTGTGTTTTATTGTGTGACCTCTGAGATGGAAAAAGAGTTGGGATCTGTCATTGGTTCCCCTCCTGACCCAGCTGTGGTGTGTCTTAGTGCTTTTTTCCCCGAAGGTGGACCTTTTATTGTCTGTTATGTGAAATCAATTTTTGTAATGCTTTTTCCTTTAAGTCCTTGGCAATGGTTTAGGTTTTTTTTTTTTCTTTCCCTCAAAAGAAGAAAAATGTACTCGTTCACCGGTCTCCGGGTGCCTCCGACTCCCCTTCCCTCTGGGGGGGTCTGTGCTGCTGCCGTTTCTGGGGGCAGTAGCTGTGCTCAGGTTCTCTCTAACAAAACGAGGTGAACTCCTGAGCCTGTCTGAGCCACCTCTGTCCTGCTGGTGGTGTGAAAGTCCCCAGTGGTGGCACTTTAGTGGCCTAAAGTGTGTAACGGTCAGGAGAGACCAATGGCGTGTCGTTCCTGGGAGACCTGAGGCTGCTTGAGCTGAACTGCTCCGTTCTTGGATCGAAGCTGTGCCTCAGGATCTCGGGGCATTTTCAGACTTTAACAAGTTCTTCCAGCACCCCGTGTCCCCCAGACAGTGACCACACTAATTACAGCTTAACTTCAAGCAGTAGCTGGGTTTCTAATGAGTCTGCCACACTTAGAGTGCTCTTTGACTCGCACCAGTGTGTGAGTTCATTGAGCTGAGCTGTCGTAGTACGTGTTATAATTGGTTGCTTTTATTTTTGACAGTGTTTTCTAAATACTGTCTTCCAATTACAGCACTTCATAAAATGGGTAATTTAATTGTGTGCTTTAATTAGATCAAATGCTCTGCCACCAAATCATTAGTATAAAAAAGCATGACAACTTTTGCTTGTGTTTTGTAGCCTTAACAGAGCGAAGGGACTGCAATTCAATTACTCTCTATAGAAAGACAGCATTTAATTAATAAGGAGCTGGGCTGCTGGAGACGTGTGAGGAAACAGAGCCCGAGAGAGACCTCGTGTGTTGGTTCCAGGTGATGACAACCCAAAATTGGTGTTGGGGAACATGACCTCTCTCAGCCCGGGAGGGCGGTCCTTGCATTGTGGCTGGAAAAAGGACAAATTGGGGTTTGGCTCTTTCCCCTTTGAAGTGTAGGTTCTGTTTCCATCCGCCGATGCCTGTGCAGCGCGGCCGAAGACGTGGCAGAGGGTCTGGGAACAGCCCCAGCCCCAGAGTAACTCTCTCTGGGGCTGTAGGTCATTCCCCTGCCCGTTGCAGGCGTAGTCGTGCCCGTGCCCTGCAGGAAGTTGGGTGGGGTGGAGGGGAGGGATGTCCACTTCCCCATTGCTGATATAAAAAGAAAGTCCTCATTTCCAGAATGACCGTTGTGGCATTTGAAACTGGGGCTGTAGAAGGAAGGATTCTGTTCTCACCTGAGTTGCTGTTGGTGGTGGAAGCGAAGCTGCAGCTCTGTTTGGGCAGGTAGTGCTTTAACAAATTCCCTGCTGAGTCAAAGCCTGCAATGGTTTTTCTTTGGGAAAGGGAAAGCCGTGGTGACTGGATTAAAAATACCAACTACGTTTAGTATCTAATAGGCTGCTCCAATGACCTGCTGTGGCTGGGAATGTGGAGCTGGTGATGAATGGAGAACTAATCCAGGCAGAAAATAACCCCAGTTCAATAAGCAGTGTCCCAGCCTCTGCGACAGCTCCCGTCACCAGGACGTGCCGCGGTGTGTGGGAGCAGAACCCCATTGATCAGAGGAACCGAGAGCCTCCCGTTGTCTTGGGGCACCTGTAACAGATCTGCTCCCGGCTGCTGCTCTCCCAGGGATGGAGCAGGCACAGAGGAAGGGGTGGAACCAGCCTGGCAACCAGTGGCCCAAAATTGGGCTGTGCTTTGCAGATCAGAATGAGAGCTGGGCTTTGCTTCCCGGGAGCAGTCTGTGTGGTCACTGTTGTTCTCTTGAAGGCGGGAGAGTCGATGTCTTCCACATCCCTGTGGTAGGATCCATTAACAGATTTCTTCCCGAATAAGAAACAGTAGGAATGAATTTTGGGAATTCTTCCTGCTATTCTTGCTTCTGCTGATTTCCTGGGTGGCATTGTGCCCATTGTAAAGTCTTAGTGTTTTAGCATCCCTCTGAAGGGTGGCTCATATGGGGAATGTAGCATGAGTTTAACAATTTTGTAGTGTTTTGAGCTCCAGGATAGAATGGGCTGCAAAAAAAAGCAACGCCATCTCTCACACAGATCCTGCTTAAAGCACAGGTCATCCCCTCAGCCTCTCCTGCCTCAGGAGTTAAGATGGCATCCTGGGACATAAGCAACTTATTTTTAGGCTTAGGTTAAGAGGGCATCTGCCAAGAATAATTAGAGGGACCACAGAAATGTGTCGTGTTGCTGGAAACGTGGACTGCCTGATGGCCCTGCTCCTCTCTGCTGGGGCTGGAAGGTGCACTCCCTTGGCAAAGCCAGCAGATGTCTCAGGGTCTGATCATGGAGCCCCCTCTGGAGCAGAGCCCGCCTGGAAAAGGTGGGATAGAGGAGGGAAACAGGCAGTTACTGCTTTAGGCTGTTGTGTCATTGCCATTGTTTGGCCCCAGCATTAAAGGAGATGAAAACTAGAATATGCTGCAAGGGACCAAATGCTGAAAAGTGCCACCAGTTCTTGGCCTCCTGCTGTAACTTTTTTTATCTGTGTGGTTTCAGAAAAGCTTTCCAGCTCCCTGGGGATCCTTCCTCCTACTACTGAAATACTGCTGGGGGACGGGGGCAAGCACTGGCTGTTAAATAGTGCATACTTTAACATACTATATTGTTTTGTGACCGAGGTTAGGAGTAAGAGAAACTTAAGGGAGGGTGGTGGGGCCTCACTGTCACATCGGGCGCAGAGCAGCCGGTGGGGGGAACAGGCTGCAGGTCTTCTGCTTGGGGGGTTCCAGGCTTTTTGTAGCTGCTTCAGAGTATTATCCCATTTCCATCATGGTTGTGAGATCTCCAGCTCAATTCCCGTGGAGTTGGCATCCTGTTTTGGGTCTGATCACAGAGTTGCAGCTGGTCATTGAGCAGAAAAATCTTCTGGTGGGTTCTTGGTCCCCGTTGTGGGGCTGGAGGAAGGTGGGTGCCTGGGGAGGAGCAGCCCCGCTCGGGCTCTGCCCCTCCAGCGTGTGATGGCAGGTACCAGTGCGTGGGCCTGAGGAGTGTTTAACCCTGAATCTTCCTTAACTCTGCCTCCACGTATATGGTGATGGAGTACTGTGTGTGCGGGATGCAGGAGATGCTGGACAGTGTCCCAGAAAAGAGGTTTCCGGTGTTTCAGGCTCACGGGTAAGTCTGGTTCTGTTCCTCAGGCAGCTGTAGCCTCTGGCCGTTCTGCTCTGGGAATGCAAGAGCACATCCTGCTCTGTTGCTGTGACTGGCTGCACGTTAAACCAGCTTTGTGTAAAAAAACTGCATCTTTCATATCCAGTGAAAAACTACTGCAGTGATGGCAGGGACAGCCCTTAGATTCTGGGAAGAAAAAACATCTTTCTATTGAATTTTCTGTTACTCTCGTTTTGCGTCACAAGATCCGTGACAGCCCCTTTCCTGCTGCTCTGGCGTGTGGGGTTGGAATCCCCGAGGACTTGCCCTGTCTGAAGGGAGGTGTCAGAGGAGAGATGAATGTGCAGGTGGATTAGGGATTGGCAATACCCATCCTGAGCAGTTGGACAGTCCATAGATAGGATCAGCTGCAGCCCCTTTCACTCCACCAGTAAAGGAACCTCAGAGTGCTGGAAAGAGCTGCAAGAAGATTGGCACGTCTCTCAAATCGGTGCAGACCAGCAAATCTGGGGTAACTACATCATTTTATGGTCAGAGCTGCGGTGGTGGGGACCCTGCCCTGGCAGGGTCTTTGGCAGAAGATGAAGTGCCATTTATTCACCCCACACTTCAATCTCAAGTTCCTCGTCCAACATAAATGTGTTTCTGACTTGTCCCCAGTAGTTCATGTAGTCACAGCCTATGGAAGTGCTTGACTTTCTCCTCTAACTCTTCCTGCAGGTACTTTTGCCAGCTTATAGACGGCTTGGAATACTTGCACAGCCAAGGGATTGTCCACAAGGATATAAAACCGGGGAACCTCCTGCTGACAACCAATGGGACACTCAAAATATCTGATTTAGGTGTAGCAGAGGTATGTGAGAAGGGCAGCGAAGCCAGGAATGTGGGAAGTGTGACGCTCTAGATTTAGGTCACCTTTGTGGTGTCGGGTGGTTTATTGTGCATTTAGGCTTTTGCTCTGTTACACTTGCAGAGGCCTCTGCAGGGACTCCGAATATTTATTGCAATTGGCAAAACACTCCTTGACAACGGCCCACAGCTTCCATCCAGGGAGTGTATAGAGGAATTCATCATCTTAGACAAACCCAAAAGTGTGGTGAAAAGGCAATAAACTATGTAACTTTATCCTCTTTATTACCTGAGAGTGCCCTATTTCGGGAGGAGAGGTGTGAGAGTGTCCCTGCTGGCATGTAGGTGCTGCAGTGTCAGTGCACGCTGTGTAAGCAGATGCTCAGTAGCAGAGTTTTCCCCTGTTTCCCCAGATGAAGTTGGGATTTGCCGTGAAGGTTTGGAGCTAACCTTGTGTCCCTTGTGCCCCAGGCATTGCATCCCTTTGCGGAGGACGACACGTGCAGGACGAGCCAGGGGTCGCCAGCATTCCAGCCGCCAGAAATTGCCAACGGCCTTGACACCTTCTCAGGCTTTAAAGTAGACATCTGGTCCGCGGGGGTCACGCTGTAAGTGCCCCTGCAGTGCCCAGGTCTTGGCACTACTGAACTTAACCCCCCAGATAGCTCCGTCCTGCCTGTCTGCTGTCATCACTGCCCTGCGGGGTGGTGTTGGGGGAGTAGGGTGTGTGGGGGTGTGTTGGTCCCCCCTTTGGATGGGGGTGTGTTCCCCAAAGTGCTTGTAATTCTGCAGAAGGTAATCTTTACTCCCAGTGCCTATCTGCCAGCCCCTTCCCAGCATCAGAGACGTGCAGCTGCTGTAAGAATAGAAACCACAAGCATCTCTAGTATTTATTTTTAAGTTTCCTCCATCCCAGCCTGTCGGGGAGGTGTCATGGTGGTTTTGACTCATGTGAATGAAGAGGCTGTGATAAAGGAGGGCTAAGTTTAAAGAGGCTTTCCAAATCCTGTCAAATATTCGTCTTTTATTTTCCTCTTGGCTGCTTTTGGTTTATGTACTCACAGAAGAGCTGAGCCCCCGTTCCGTGTGTGTGTTTCCTCATTCGGCTTCTCCTTCTGCCTTCACAGATACAACATCACGACGGGTCTGTACCCCTTTGAAGGGGATAATATCTATAAGTTATTTGAAAACATCGGGAAAGGTGACTACACAATTCCAGAGGATTGTGGTCCTCCGCTCTCAGACTTATTGAGAGGTGAGTCTCCCAAAGGACCCCAAAAGTGCAGATGAAATCTGTGGGTGCAGCACGTGCTCAGCTTGTGCAGTGCTGGGGAGAGCTTCATTCTGCATCCGGGGGGGTACAGCATCCCACAGAAAGGGGGGTTCTGCTGGGGAACCCTGTGGTCAGACTTCGAGAGATCCTTAACACTGATGTCTTCTTGAGATACACTAGACCCTGAAGCAGTCACTACTCTGTAAAATTGGTTCTTACATGATGTTTCTTCTGCTCAGGGAAGCTTTTAAACCTAAAAACAAAGCCCACAAGAGACTAAATTTAAAATGGCATCAGAGCATTGATGTGGTTTTTGTAAGTGAGAACACTCAGTTAAATTCCTCGCCCAAACTTTCTGTAACATGAAGTACTGAGTCCTCAGGTTCTGCTGTCCTTCCTCATCAGCCTCTGCTCTGAATCTATTCACTTCATTCCCTGTTGTCATCCCAAATTTCAAGTTGCCAAGGGTATTGGGGCAAAGTGGCAAGTCCCTGCTGTCACCCCGGGGCCGTGCTGGAGTGCTTTTGGGGTGGCAGGGGAGAGGGCTGTGGGTTCTGTGTGGGTTTTTGTGTTCCTGTCAGTGCAGCAGGTTGAGGTTTAGGGCTGAGTGGTCTCTGGGTTTGGAGGCTGGATGGGAGGGCAGTGGTTACGGTCACCAGCCCTCGGTGATGCCCGTCGGGCAGCGCGGGGGATGTGGTTCCAGCAGGTGGGATCCTGCCCGAGCTCTGCCACCCCATGGCTGCTCTGGGGGCTCCCCAGCCCTCTGCTCGGGGTCATCCTTGTCTTCAGCCCTCTGTGACAGGTCACACCTCAAACGCCAAGCGATGTCCCCTTCTTTCAGGTTTATTTTCAGGGGTGGGAGGTCAGTGTGGTCAAGCTTCTCGGAGTGGGGTGTGTGGTGCCGTGTCCCCTCCCTGTGGTGCTGGCGCCGTTTGTGGCCAGACAAAAAATAAAAAGAAGTTTCACAATTTCGAAGCATTTTATGGCTGGACTTTGTGCCCCCAAAGGGCAGCAGTTGTGCCTCACAGGAAAGGTTGCTCTGCCCACAGGGGAGCTGAGCCCCGTGTGGGGCTGGGGACCTGGGTGTCCCCACTCGGTGGCAGCAGATGGTGCTGTGTGTCCAGGCTCTGCCTCTGCTGGGGGCTGCCAGACCCCTGACAGCCCACCCCAGGGGGGCCGGTTTAGCTTGTCTGGCCCCGTGCCAGTTCTGCAATGAGCTATTTCCATGAGTTTTAAAAAGCATTAACAACCTTTAACAGCTTTGGGAAAGGCAAAGCCTCAAACTGCGGGAGGCACATCCCCAGGGTCGGGATGAGCCTCTCAGTGTGGACCTGGGGATTGTCCTGAGGATATTGATGCTTAAAAATCTTATGCTTCACTAGCAGAATAACTCCCTCTTTAGTTCTTTCCATCCTCTGGATGAGACCTGGAGTCAGAATCTCCCACTCTTCCTTCTACCCCATTTTAAAAGGAGGAGCCTTTTACCTGATGCCCTTTGTCCAAGGCTCCATCTCTTCCTTCACCCAGCCTGCTGGCTTCATCCCTCCTGCTCTGAACTCTGCAGAGATGCAAGTGGAGCTGTTTTCCTTCCCTGCAGAGTAGTTTGCTGGGGGAGATGTCTGTGTTTCTCTCAAATTAACCCTTTCTTCCAGGGTGGTGGGAGGCCCTGAGGATTCCTCTTGCTGTTCTCCCTCCATCTCACCTGAAAGCCCTCTCCCACCCCTCATCTTGTGGGCTGCAGCCATTACACAGTAAAAGCTGGCAGATCCTCCTGATGCTGTCCTTGTTTGGCCTGACACACTTTACTTTTTCTGGCAGTTCAAGCACCCGGGGGACGTTTGGGGACTGAGTTACAGCCCCAGCTCCTCTGTGCTGGGGGGCACTAAGCATCTCCCCAGCCTTCTGTGTGCGAGGGCCGAGCCCTGCGGAGGGGCCACTTCGTAGCCATGGTGACATACCCCCGGTGCTTTATTTAGTTCATCTTTTCCCTTCAGAACATCTGCATTTCCTGGTAGGTGCCTGCTCCTGCTGCGGAGGCTGAAGCTGAACCCCGAGCCAGCAGATCAGAGACCGTGATCGGCTGGTGCTTTGGTTCCTGCTCCATCTCTCCAGGGATGGTGTTTCGCCTTCGTGGGGCTTTTAAGAGTCTCTGGGAGCACTCTGTGCTGCTGCGGGGGTTTGTGCTGGGCTCATTGGGAGGAAGGCTTCAGGGTGCTGCAGAGTGCTTGTTTCCTCTCCGGCTGTGGGTGCTGGGCTGATCACAGCCCCGGCCTGGCTGCGAGGAGAGCACGCAATAGGCTTCTAAAGGGGTTTTATGTTCTTCTGTTGACTGCTTTTTCTAGTGGTTTTTTACCCACCACCACCCCCCCAAGCTTGTTTTTATTTCTTTGTTCCTCTTTCCAGATGAGGCAGAATTCAGAGGACTGAAAGCTTCTGTGATATTTGGCTGATAAAGAGACTTGCATGAACAGTGTGTTTCGACAGATTAGTTGAGATGCTGCTCCTCTTGTCTCCCTAATCAGGGATGAAGCTTTATTTATACTCATCCCTGGGTAGAAAAGAGAAGGGCTAGTGCTCTCCTGGCTTCTGTACCCACAGTCAGGAAAGATGTGTCAGAGTGGACGTGTTTATAAATAGCCAAGAGGTTCTTGTGTCACCATCTGCACATGACTTATCAATTTGTCCTCTTTGCTTCTGGACAAGAAAAACACACCGGTTGAGTTTTCCTTTCTCCTTTTTGAACATACTTTTACTGAAAGAGAAAGCTCTGAGGCTGCAGCCCCTGTGGGAAGCATCTGGATTTATTTCCAGGCTTTGCTACAGACGTAATGGCCAAGTTGGCTGTTTCTCAGCGTTTTGTTGTTGCGGTTCTGTAGTTGTAGCACCGGCTGCAGTCTGGGCCCTGACCTCTTGCTGCAGAGGATTTTGTCCCGAGGACAGTGGGAGGCTTTGATTCTGTGGTAGCAGGGAGTCCCTGGGCTGGTGTCTGTACCCAGCCCTTGGGCAAGTCCTTCTGCGTGTTCCATCCCGGGCTGGAGGTTTGCCTGCAGAGGGAGTTCGTGGTCAGAACGCCTGGCTCTGCCTCTGGAGGATGAAGGAGAGGGAGAAAGTCCTGTCTCATTTTACAAATTGCACTTATACTGCCTTTATATCGGTTGTTTTAAATGTTGATAAGAGCTGGAGACTGAAGTCCAGGCTGAGGTGGCCTGAGCTGCTGTTCCATTCCTTCCTGTGCTATTAGGCCTCTTCATAATTTACCTTAGAACTTCATCCTCTGCTTGTACCGGTTTTATCAGTAAATGCCTTAAATTTCTTCATTAGCCTTGTCGCTTCTCAAACTCTGCTGGAGTTACTGCCTGTTTGTTGTTTCCATTAATCAGAGTGAGCTGCTCACAGGGGTGTCTCAGCTCCTTCTGCCTGGACCTGCCTGGGTGTGTGGAAGTTTATCCTGAACTTGAAAGCTGGATTCCAAAATCACCTGTAAATGTGGTCTTTGAAGAAACTGGGGGGGCTGGGGGTGTCCTGACTGACCTGTTTGGGGTTACACTAATGAGCTCACGTAGCCAGCACTTGCTCTGCTGTCCCCTAGACTTCAGACAAGATCTCTTTGCAGTCCTATCCCTTTAAAGGAAAAAAAAAATGCCAACACGTTTGGGCAGCTCATCTGTGAAACTACTCTCTAATAATCTTATTAATAGGTCATTTAATTAGGTGTGGGATTTTTTTATTTCTCTGAGCCACCTTCACAACTTGTTTTCCAATTATTACTTCCCTTCTTGTAAGGTGAGGAGAAATTATGCCTGAATGTGAGAAAACCCCTTTCTGTCGGGGGGGGTTGAGCTGGGACAGGTTGCAGGGGGGGTTGGGGAGTTTCTGTCCAAAGAGACATTTGAGACCCAACTGGACACAGCCCTGGGCTGACCCTGCTCAGAGCAAGGGGGGCTCCAGAGGTCCCCTCCATCCTCAGCTGCTCCGTGACCCCAAGGAGGCTGCAGGGACGGCCACAGACACATGTTGGGGTGCAGAGGGACACACGTTGTAAGGACCTTTGTTGTGGAGAAGGCCCTAATAAAGACTGTGTTCAGTGATAAACTGAGAATCACTTTCTTTTAGCTCTAAGGGAGTTTGTTTTGTGGTACTCCCTGACAAAAGGAGGGCTTTCTCCAGTGTCAGTTCATTAGCAATGGCCTCTGCCACATCTGGCTGGGGCTGCAGCTGGGGCTGCTCGTTCACAGGGCTTTGGCCTGTCCTGGGCAGAAGGTACCAGAGATCAGGAACCACTCTGGAGGTCTGGAGCTCGTGAGCAGGGGGAGCTGTACTGTAGCTCTGGCTGAGCTCAGCCCCTGTGGCTCCAGTAGAGGAGGATGGTGGTTTTCATGGTCTCGAGGAGGCAAGTCTAAGTTTCCGGTATGCTCTGTCTGACGTGCTCAGGGGAGTTGGGCTCTGAAGGCTCCGGTGCCTTGAGTTCACGAGGGCAGATGCCCGTGATGCACTTGACCTTCTCTAACCTGGAAGGTCTCCCCATGTTCCTTTAACCCGCTCCATAGCGGTGTAATGTGGGGCAGAGTGACCCTAGAGCTATGAGTGAGTCATCAGCAGGGATAAACCTTCCAAATTGCCACAGCAAACTCGAGTTTGGTTTCTAGGGGGGAAATAACCTCAGTCCTTCCGTGCTGCACCGCTTCATTGCCTGTACCTGTTACTGTTAGTGATGTGATCCAAACTCAACTGACAGGGAAGATGTTCCAGATCAGCTTTTGTTACCAGTTGTGCTGGTGGTGATTGATCTCCTCCGTCATGTCTGGTCAGCAGCACTGCAGAACCTCATCTGCGAGGGCCTCGTGAACCCAGTGTCCCTTTCCAGCCCTCCCTTCCAAAGGGTCTGTCCAGATGGATCTCACATTCCTTGTGTTTTCCCTGTGTCCTCGTGCTGCTCTCCCCAGTGCTCTGCACTCTTTGCTCCTGGCCTGACTTTCTGAACTCCTCTTGACAGTCTGTTCTGCTTCCCGGCCTTGCTTCTGGCTGGGAGCTGGAGGCAGGGTCTTCCTCTTCTCTTATCTCTTACCAAAACCTCACTCTTGGTGCTAGGAGCAGCAAAGGGGAATTGTCCAGTGAAAGCACAACTCCTGGTAACGTGCAGAGTGGGACTTTGTTCACGTTCATTAGATGAGTATGTTCTTGGAACCTTCCCTGAAGAGTATCTTGGGTGCTGCTGGCTGAGGCTCATTATGTCCCGTTGGCTAGTTTCTGGAGAATCTGACAAAATTTGCTGCTTCCCTTCTTTTGTCAAGAGCGTGGAGCAGAGTGGGCACCTCCTGAGTCTGTTGGAGGAAACTTTCCCTCTCTTCTCACCCCCACCCTGGTTGATGATACCTGAAATCAAACCCTGGCGAGGGCAGAAGGACAGACCATAGGGTTATTTTTTATCAGTTCTCTCCAGCTGTACTTCCAGAATGGAATTCCACTGGACCAGAGTTTCTGGGGTGCTGAGCACCTGGATATACACAGTGCCCGAGGTTTTGGCCCTTTGTGGAAGAAGCTCAATGTTATCTGTGAAATGCAAAGTCTTGGTGCTCTTTGCCCAGAGACACACTTGGACACACAATCCAGGGCTGTCCCAGCCTCTGTCCCCGCAGTGGGAAGGAGGAAAAGGTCACAGCCACTCTGCAAGTGGGGACACTGAGACACAGACCTGACCAGGGAGCATCAGCCACGGGGCCAGGGGTTTGGGCTGAGCTTCCCAGGAGCAGCAGGTTCTTCCTGGAGGTAACGGCTCCCAAAGCTGCTGTCAGGACTGGGCACACCAGTTGATGCTGGGGATGGGAGGAGGGAGGGAAGGGTAGAGCTTTGTGCTTCCTGGCTGAGAGCATCTGAGATCACACCTGGACATTTTTTTTTTTTCTCCTTCTTTTCAGGGATGCTTGAATACGACCCAGCCAAGAGATTTTCAATACAGCAGATAAGGCAGCACAAGTGAGTGTTCCTATTAGTCATTCTCTTTCTGCTTCTCATGCTAATGTACCTGTGCTATTGCTCTCAACTCCTTTTTCCTTTTGACAGCAGACACGTGGAAGTCACTAGATCTTCTTCCTCCAGCACTGCTGGAGCTCTGGCAACCTCAACTTGGCTTTTTTCCTCCTATTAGAGCATCCGGTTGAAGCATTTGAATTGCTAACCAGTAAATAATGAATATGTTGAAAATATGTTTCTAGCGTGACTGGTTCTGGGTATTTAAGGATTCTGGCTAATTTTTTCAGAGGTCAGCTCTTACTAATGGGGCAGAAGAACAGGGGTTCCTTGAAGCTGGGTTATTGAACTAGGACTGTTTGGTAACGTGTGTTAGTTCTGGTTTTCTGGACAGTCTGGTGACAGAAATATCCCTTGGCATTTGCTCCATATGGAACCAGTATGTGGAGAAGCATTCCAGGACAATAGGAAATATTTTTTTTTTCTTTCTCTTTTATGTCATACTCCTCCCTCCCCCATATCCTCCCCCTTTATCCTTGCCATTGTCGGGGGGGGGGTGGCAAAGGCCCCGTTATCTCTGAGGGTTGTTTTTTTTTTTTTTTAAAGGATCTGTTTGAACATGCTGCCTCTGAGCAGAGATTTCCTGGGCGGATAAAAGTACAAGAACAAAAAGCATCATAAGGATGCTTCGTCGCGGAGGCTGCATTAGCTTATCTGCTGTTTGCATGGGAAGTGCTTCTGAGGACACGGGGGCTGCAGCTGGACCCCAGCTGCTCCCCAAGCCCTGCCCACCCAGCGAGCCCAGGGCAACCCCCTCAAAAGGGGGCTCTGATGCTGAAGGTGCTGGCCCTGCTTTGTGCTGCCCTGCAAGCAGGAAGAGCACTATTTTCTTGTCATATCTCTGGAAAAGAGCCACCAGACAGTGGTCCCTGGTAGATGTTCTGGCACAGGAGGCATCTGCAGGAACCAAACCTGCCGGGCTGGAACTGCTCTGGAGCTCTGTGGAGAGAACCACCACCTACCCCTGGTGCAGATCAAAGAGGCCGGGGAGGCAGGTCTCATGTAGCTGCCTGGTCAATTAATTAAGCAGTCAGGGTGGCTCTTTTCATGGCAGCCAAGCCCCGTGCACTGGTGGCTCCACTGGCTCTGGAGACGACAGGAGCAGGCGTTTGCTTTCTGAGCCCCTCACTCCCCATGCAGATGCCTCTGGTAACACTGGGCTGTTCAAGAGGCTGCTCGGGGCTGGCATCTAAATGCTGCCTGGCTTTAAAGCACTGCATAGAGCTGGTCCCCAAAACAAGGGCTCCTGCTGTTACCCACTGTCCTCCCCTCTGCCAGGGAGCACTCGGGCTTCAAGCTGGAGAGGGAAGCACCGTTTTCTTTTGTAGGTCGTTGTGGGGTGGGGATCAGCTCCCCACACAGGCAAACCCATGCTTTGCAGTAAGTGCTATAAAGAAACATGGCAGGAGTTAAGTCTATGGTGTTGAGAAAAGCACTGGCAGCACTTTCTTTCCTCTGGATGCTGGGGGTCCAAGGCTGCAGTGACCTGCCCTGAAGCTCAGGGAAGTGGTGTTGGTTCATTGGTTCTCTCTCACTATCTGCTGGGTATTTGAGCTCATTATCCCATTCTGTACACTTGATTTTTATACTTCTCCCATGTGGCAGCAAGTTTTTGTGTCAGCTTTGCCCAGCTGGAAGCAGAGAGGCTTCTCTGGAGACCCTGCCCATCGTTAGAAAGCAGGAGAAACTGGAGCACCCTTGTGGCACGGGGTGCAATCACCAGTCCCTGGGCACGGTCACTGGGCACAGTCACTGGTGCTGATGCTTTTCATCCCAGAGCACGGAGAGGGGCTGGAGAATGGCTCTACCTGCGAGCACAGGAGCATTTCCAAGGCTTAGTCTCTTATTAGTTTGCTGTGAGCTTAGCCAGTGCTTCTTAACAGGCTTTTCTCCCCTTCTAGTAATTGCCTCCTTCCTTCTGCTGTGCCATCCTAATAATTACATCAAGCACAGCAGAGCCCACAGCCTTGGGCTTTGGATGTGTCTGTCCATCTCCTCTCTGCACAGGAGCATTGTGGTAAAGAATCCAACACTTGCTTCTCCTGGCTGTTCTTTAAATAGAAGAGCAGCTCAGCCCTTATGTGCAACCTCACCCTGATTTTTTTTTTTTTTTTTTCAAAATTGAACAAAGCAATGGGAAGGACAGCAGGTAGCCATTCAGGTATTTGTCAGAGTGTTTTTTAGAAAGCATTTCAGTAAGAAAAGAGTTGATTTCTAGCATTCTTAGATTTCTAATGTGTGGGGGAGTAATAGTCATTAATGATTTGGGGTTTCTCTACACTCCTCCCACAAAAACCTGTTCTCAGGCACAGGAACTGGGCTATGGAGGCATCAAGCGACTTACCCGGGCTGCCCTGCTAAGTGGGGTACAGCCCCAAACCCAGCTCACCCAGTGCCTTTCCATGCAGCTGAAAGTCTCTTCTTGTGTCGTGGAGCTGCTGTTACTGGTGACTTGCTCGTGCAGACAGTCAAGAGTATCCAAGCTGCATCAAACTCATGTTTCTGGACTTTGTTTTGATCCAGCTGGACACAGCTACGTTCTCGTCTCTTGCTTCCAGAGGCTTTTCAGACCTAGTCAATCCTGGGAGCTGTAAGTGGAAATGAATTAAAACTCTCCCAGCCCATCATCCAAGAGGTAGGAGCTGCCAGAAGCCACCTCTGAGTACCAATGACAGCCTTGGAACCTGCTCTTCCCAAAAGGCTCTGGATGGAACCATGGTCAATGGAAAAACTGACACTTTCACAGATCACCTCAGTGAATATTTGGCACTCCTGGGGTCAGGCAGTGAAGAAAAGCTGCCAGGAGCCAGAGAGTTCACAACCTGCTCCCCACAGATTATTCACCGTCTCCTCTCTACCCCGTGCTTTGCTGAAGGGCTTAATGCTCATACACTGCATTTTGTAACTAATTCACTGACCCCGCTGCAGCACTTAAAGTGATGAAGTGGATGCAGAATTCTACCTCTGTCCCTTGTTTCCAAGGCAACCATCTTGCCTTCCTTCTCCAGGAGTGTCACACTTAATTTGTGCAGTCATAGATACCATTGCAAGGGTTTGGAGCAAGACAAGGGAAGGCACTTCCACCTTTTATTAGTGGAGGTGCAAATTAACCAGCCAGGGCTTGTGTCTCACGCTGACTGTGCCACCTTCTCAGGTGCTCTTGTCCTCGGGAGGGTAGTTCTTGGGTGCTCTGCCATGGAGCCTGTGGAAATTTGGGTGCGTATCACTGGAGATCCTTTGTGGGTGCCAGAGCTGCTCCTCGCCTTCCCTGCCTGAATTTGAGGGAGCAGGAGGGGTTCCCCAGAACCTCTGCTGTGGTGTATGATGGGTTTTTCCTGTCCCTGGTGTCTTGTGGTGACATCCCCACAATGGGTCGCGCAGAAGACCTTTCCTCCTCTCCTTTCTTGCCCTGGCTCTGGCACAGGGGAGGGATCTTTGGTTCTTTACTCACATTCTACAAATGGATTTTGTGCTGCAGCGTGTGGTGTGTGAAGGGAGTCTCCATCCCTGCACAGAGCCCCCTCCTTGGAGTCTGAACACCGACCTCTGCCCTGGCATCAGCACGGGGGGAAACTGCAGTTCTTACTCATTTCTATTTTTTTATGACTCTGACTTCAGAACTTGGCCATCTCTTGATGTCAGCAGAGCTGGAGCAGGGACACCACTGCCTGTTTACTGTGTTGCCTTTCCCCAGGGCACACTGCTGTGTGTCTTCCACATCTGTCTGCGGGAGGACTGAAGGGACCCAAAGTGCTGTTGGTCGCTTCTTGGGGTGATGGTGACCTTCCAGTAAGCTTGGAGCCCTGGCGTGGTACCGTGGGAGGTGGAGAATCGTTCAGGACCGACCCTTTCTGGCAGGGGTGGGGATCTGCAGCTTGGCATCTGGCTTCAGAGAAAATTGTCCATGTACCAAGCAAGTGAAGTGCAATATTTGTGACCTAGAATGGGAAGTGAATTAGCTGTGAGTGTTTGGAAGCTGCAGCTGTGCTTACTGAGTCTTATTTTAACCTTGCTTATCCCAGAACTTGCAAAGAGCAGAGTGATGACTTCTGATGTAAGATTCAAGCGTGGAAGCTGCAAACCAGACGGGCTCATTAAGCATCACTCGACCCAGATTCCTCTTTTCCTTCAGTCCTTGACCCTTGCTGTCTTATCTCCCTGTAGATTATAGCGACCCGTCTGGATACCACTTCTTAACTGCCAGGAGCACAATTAATGCTTGTGCCGCTGATGTCTGGGGTTTGTACTTCGTAGACATTCTCCATGATCTTGTGAAGCAGTAAGAAATGATCTCCTTAGTGCTTAATGCTCCCCTCGTTCCTTCTCACCGGGCTGGGAGCAGCAAAGAAATGTTCCCCAGACCAGGGAGGAATCTGCTCTTCCCAGGATGTTCTGTACCAGGGGCGCTTTCGAGCTCAGCCTGCGTTTCAGGGTGAAGGCAGGGTGAGGAAGGACCTCCTCATCTGCATCACTGGGAGAGAGTAACTGCTTCTTGGCTTAGTCGGTGGCCAGGGCCCTCTTGAGCCAGATGAGGGTGTTGGCTGGAGCCAGTGGTCCTCAGCTGAGGAGCAAATCTTCTCTAAGACCATTTAGCACCAGTGTAGAAAGCAGAATCTCTGTCCCTGCTGGAAAATTGCTTGCCAGGAAATACTCTGCTACTCCATAAAGAATTGCTCGAGGCTCCTTCCAAGAGGTCTTTGATTTTCTTAGAACTTCAATGAATTTCTCTTCTCACTCTGTATCCTCATTACCATATATGCATATGCAAGTATTTGAAATCACCTCCCAGAGGATAGAATCATTATGACTAGAGTACAGTGATTCAGGTTTCTGCTGCTAATAAAAACCTATTTTTACTCTCCTGGTAAGTAGGACAGAAGGAAAGACAGAGGCAGAGCTGAAATACAGCAAAATAAAAACACCAGTTGCTGTCGATTTCCAGGCTTTCTCCCTTTCAAAGGCTCCTTTGGCTGGCAGTTCTTCTGAGCTCATTCCTCCTCTATGCTCCTCGGGTCCCTGGCATCCAGTTTGGATCTCTCCAGCTCCAGTGCCCCTGGCAAAAACAGCTGGTGGCTGCTGGGTCCTCTGGTCTGTGCTGGAGGATCCTGCTGGGCTGGATCAGCCCAGGCTGAATTTGCCATCTTGGCAGTCGCTTCCTTGGTGAGAGCAGACTCCTGAGGAAAGGAAATCAAGTGATTGAATTAGGAGCCACGCACAGCCCCGAGGAAGCCACCCACAGGCCTTGCTGGAAACGTTGGCCAAAATCTAGTTAAGTGGGCTCTGCTCAATTCCTGTGGCACCTGGGCTGGCCTCTCCCTTGCTGCTTGTGGTGCCGCTGCAGGAACCAGAGCTCGTACCTGACAAAGGAGATCTGTGTTCCCCTCCCTAAAATACACTGCTTCCACCATGGTCATGGGGTGACTGTGGAGGAGGTGCCAATGGCCCAGCAGCAGCTGGGACTGGGACATGCCACCTGGGAGCAATCTGGGGTCTTGTCCATCTCCACAGACCCGCAGCAGAGGGAGGAGGGGACGTGGTTCCGTTCATGCACTCTGTGGTTAATGGAAACAGGGTTCCTTTGGAAACTTACAGGGCCCCCTCCCCTCTGCCTCCCTGAGAAGGGCGAGATGCCGCCTGTCGTGGAGCAGAGCCTGACTTCAAGCTCAGTCACTACAGAGAAAGTGGTTTTTAAAGACGCTAATTGTGGAGCAGGGCTTCTGGAGAAAGGTTTCTTCTTCCTCTGAATCCCGGCTCATCTGTCCCAGGAGCTCCATTTTCACTTGTTTATCTCCAAACTCCTTTCTTGTGCTGGATGGTTTTGTTAGAATGCCACTTTTTTTTTTTTTCCCCCTAAGCCCTACTGTCAAAGCAAAGCAAGACTAGAGCAAAATTCTAATTACAGTTCTGCAGTGCGGGAGGTGCATCCAACCCGTGCTTCCTAAAATGAATTTGGAAGGGGAGGGATAAAGCCCAGATGGCCAAGGTCTGTATGAGCTCCCCAGGGCCTGGCTGTGAGCCCTGCTCCCGGCCACCAGCAACAGCTCTGGGACAGGCTCCCTGGGCACCCCCTGACAAAGCCAGCAGAGACCTCCAGTTACCAGGGAGGGAGTGACTGGGTGGCCATAGCCCAACCTTGTCATTTGCTGGCCACAGGAGGCTTGCTCTTCCCACTGTGGACCATTGCAGGACAGCATGGAGCTGCTGGGGCTGAAATGGTGCATTAGAAGTCCCTGGGGCTGGGGGAGCTTCTGCATTCGGAGGATCCCTGGGAGTGTGGAGGCTCCAGCAGTACTTCTGGGGAAGCTTTGGTGCCCACCCACAGCACTGATAGACGTCCCAGAGACAGCCTGGAGCTGGAACCTTGCTCTGAAAGTACCACGGGAATGTCTGAGGCCACCAGTCTGGCTGCTGAGACGCTGATGTGACACGAGCCCGTTGGGTTCTCAATCCAATTAAGAACAGCTTTCAGAGCTGATACTGTTCCTGGGCAGGTGGCAGCACCACAGCTGCTGGTTTGAAAGGGAACAGAAGTCCCTTCCCACAGAGGTGGGATAAAAAGACAAAGCGTAAGCATTTTTGCTGTGGTCCTGTTGAAAACTGCCTGTTAAAGGAGTTTGTGAGTAAACACTCTCCTTAAACTGTCCTTCTGTGAACTTTCTCTGGTCTCGTGCTGAATTAGCCTCAGCTTGAGCATGGGGAGAAGCTTCTCCTTCTCTGGTGGCTTTGACAAGCTCTGGCAGCTCTGTTGGTGTGTTTTAACTCAGGGGCAGGTAGTTTGGGCTGAAGTTGGTGATGGAGAGAACATTCCTGCTCTTTTCCCAGCCCTGGGGGGTCCCACACACCCCTATGGCTCCAGTTCCCTCACAGCCAGGTAGGGATGTTGGTTCCCCCAGATAACAAAGCCCCCAGTGGATGGAGCACCTCTTGGGGTGGTGACCTGGCTGCTGGTGTCCCTGCAGTGTTGTCTTCAGACAGACCTCCCTTTCCTGGTTATTACACATGAAAAATCCTGGAGCGGCATGAAGCTGGCTGGGAGGTTGGCCATAAACAAACTGCACGAACCTTTGAATATTGGGGTGGAATGGGATTGTCTGGCAGTGTCAAGGATTTCCCCGTGCCCTCTGAGAAGCGAAGCTGTGCTGATGAAACTCTGCTCTCACCTTTTGCAGTTGGTTTCGTAAGAAACACGCTCAGGCAGAGGCTCTGGTGCCCATCCCTCCCAGCCCCGAGACGAAGGACCGGTGGAGGAGCATGACGGCGGTGCCTTATCTGGAGGATCTGCATGGCTACAACGAGGAAGAGGATGACGACTTGTATGACATTGAAGATGATATCATCTACACTCAGGACTTCACAGTACCAGGTAGGAGAGGAAGATGCTGGGATGGGGAGGGCAGAAGTAGTGCTTTTCTTTTTCTTGTCTATTTAAAGCTTTTTAGGAAAGGCCTCGCATTGATTATACGGTGGCGTGAGCGAGGCCGTGGTGCTCCGGATGCTGTGGTCTTTGATTTGATCACCCAGAGGGTGCCCCAGGGGCCGATTTCCTGCCTTCCCCCGGTGCCAGCTCCCTCCTGCTCCTGCTCTCCCTGCTCTCTGCTGCTCAGCAGGCTTCCCTCTTGGCCAGTTTTGCCAGACGGAGTTGTTTTGGAGCAGAGCCCTGAAGTGATTCAGTGCTCAGAGTAGATGGCACATCTGGGGAGAAGGTGTTTGTAGCTTTGTGCTGAGATGTGGGGGTTTTTTTTCCTGCTGGGGTCCTGGTAACTCTCTGGTTACAGAAGTGCTGCTTGCTTTATTAAGGGCTTCCTGTTGTTTTAAGGTAACTGGTAAGTGCAGGGGCGTGTGTGGTTTTAACCCTGTGGTTCTTACGAAGTGGTGGTATCAAGAACCTCTTCTTCTCCGGCCTCTCTGAACCCGTGACCCACGTGGTGTGCGAGGGGGCAGGGGGGCTGTGGGGACACCAGAGACAAGGCTGCTCTGCTTCACAGTCACTGCCTCGCCGCTGGCAGCATCTTTGTCTCTCTGCCTGCACCAACAGCAACAGGAGTCTCTAGATTAATTGCTCCAGCCCAGTTTTAATTGTTTGGGAGGGAAGGTTTCCAGTACTCTGTGTAGGGATGCTGGTTTGTAGGGATGCTGGCTTACCTTCAGTCAAGGAGCTCAGTACTTGTGACCAACCTTTCCTTGGGATAAGGGAACCCTATTTTCTGTAGCTCCAGCCTAAGCAAACGGCTTCAGTTTTTCCAAACTGCTGTCCTTCTGTGGGTCTGAGCAGAAGCAAGGTCTGGTTTTACCCAATCTTGCACAAGAAAACCTTGGTGGGCTTTTTGGGGTTTTTTTTCTGACTAGGTAGAAATGACTTTTTTTGAAGCATTGTCATGGGAGAATGAGGCGTCAGACCTTGAATGTACCCAATGCCCAAAATTTCTCTGGGCAACAACTTGAAGCAAGATGGGCTTCCCAGGCAGCGCCCCTCGAGGGGAGAAGGGAGATGCTGAGTGACATCCCTGGGTCCCCAACTGGGTGACCACTTGGATGTTCAGCCAAAGGAACATGTAGGTGGGTCGGAGCTGGAGCCTGCCAGGATGAAGGGAGTCTCATCAAAGAGAAATAGATTTATTTCCAAGTGCTGATTTACTGGTGACGGGTGGGTAATTTATAACCTTTTCTAATAGAAGTCCTGTCCTGGTGCCAGCTGGGTGACCTGCAGAGCTCTGTCCTTTGCTCTCCTCTTACACCCTTGTGCAGACTCTTGTGCCAGATTCTGACCAGGGCCAGGCCTTTCCCCACGGCTTAGAAAAGGGAGGGATCCTCTTAAAAATGGGATGGACTCTCTGAAACATGTACTTGATCTCTGGGGCCGTGCTGAGTGGAGAAGGAGGAGAGAAGAGGACTTGCCAGGAGCTTTCCCCATTGTCAGAGCTCGCCATCTTTCTCTGCCAGGAACAGCCTGTGTGTGCCTGAGACACGGCTCCGCAGCGGTGCTGGGGCTGGGGGCACCCTCACATCGGGGGGGCAGCCTTGAAAATCCACAACCAGCATCACTCAGGTCCTTCTAATTTTACCTTTTCCTTTCTGAACTGGTTTCAGGAGGCAGAAGGAAGGTACGGTGGGTCTGTGGGCAGGCCAGCTGTCGGAGCTGGTAACCTCTGGGAGGGCAGATCTGCTGCTTTGAGGACTTGGCTGTCTTGCAGCCCCCGCAGGGTGATCTGTGAGTGTGGTTTCAGTGCCGGTCTGGAGGATAAGCCTGTGCCTGTCTCTAATGGTGCTCTGTTGCTTCCCTGTGCATCCCCAGCTGCAGAGGAGGAGGAGGCTGAGGCAGGGATTAGAGCTCAGAGCGCGGCGGTGAGCGGTCAGGACGAGCCGGCAGAGGAGGAGGCCGTGCTCCCGTCGGCCCCGGGTGCAGAAGAGGAGCGTGGAGCTTAGCCTAGGCCCCCCCCCAAACAGTGAGTGCCCACGGGGGCTTCCCGTGGCCCGAGCCCCTGGAGAGATCCCCGGAGAGAGCGGGATCATCTCCCTGCTGCCCCCAGGCTTCGGCAGGATCCTGCCTCTCTCCAGGGCAGTCGTGTTGTTCCAAAGGCAGATAAGTTTGTTCTGTAAGGGAGTCCTTCTGCAGGTTTGGGGGGCTGTGTTGGTAAGCACGGGGGAGCTGGGGGGGCTGAGGGTGCTGTGGAGGGAGGCAGTTGTGGGACTGTGCTCAGGGTGGCTCTCTCAGCTTGGGGAATCCAGCCCCTTCCTGCAGCCCTGCCCCAAACGGCCCTACCAAAGGTGCCATCCCATCCTCCCTTCAGCTGAAGCCTTCTGGTGCTTTTTAACTCTTCCAGTAGCCATCAGCCTGCCTCCCTGACCAGTTTATGCATTTCAGTGGGATTAAAAAGTGGCAGCTGAGGCAGATTTACAGCGTTAGGGAGCTGTGGTGTGACCGGTGGGCCCGGGACAGAGTGGGTGCCCTTGAGGGTCTCTGACCTTTGGCTGCATCTCTGTGTCTGGAAACAACCACCATGTTCTGCCCTTCCTCTGAAAACAGCAGAGCAGGAGGGATCCTCTTCCCCTCGGGTGAGGGCTGAGCTGTATCTGAACCCAAGTAAGAGCTGTCACGTCTGGAGATGACAGGCAAATTACTGAAAGATTTTTTTATTATTATTTTATTTTAAGTTTTCATGGGCAATTTGTGCTGTTTCAGAGGGATCAGAGACGTAAAGGTTAATTGTGATCCCATAGAGCAGCAGTCCCCACGTTACAGTTGGCCCAGGCGGGTGGGCTTTGGTGTCACTGACCTGGGGAATGGTGAGGGGTTGTAACTGTTCCGTTATCTCACCAGTTATTGCTCAATTGCTAAGGCAGAGAGTGAAATAAAGCGTTGTTTCCAGCCAGTTTGAATGTCCTCCTCCCACCACTTGGGTGTTACATTTTTGAGGTGTTGAGCTGGATGCGGCCATGAAGGGTGGGTTCTCTGGGGGTCCCAGACACAGCTGGCCAGATGTGGGGCAGAGCTCAGGAAGCTCCCGGGGAACCAGCTGGAGCAGGAGGAGAATTTCTCGATCCTGGGTGTTCTGGGGCTGCTCCTGAGCAGCCGTGGCTGAGGCAGGGCCCTGCCTTAGGAATGTCCTTGGATCTGAAACACCAGCCCGGATTTGGGAACAGGACAAATTCTTCTCCCTCGGAGAAGTCACCTCTGCCTTGAATTGCCCAAGACAGGGCAGAAAGCAGAGTCCCACATGCCCCCAACCTGCCAGGAGCAGATTTGATCTGAATTTAGGCACAGACCAGTGGAGAACTGGGCCACTGTGGTGGATGGTTCCTCAGCTTTACCCTACAGCTTCTCGTCGGGCCGGGACGGAGCGCGAGCTGCTCCCAGGGCTCATCAGGATCTCTTCAAATGAGGCTGCTACCAAACCCCAAAGGTCTGAGGGGCTGGTGAGACAGGATGGGGGGCTCAAGGTCTGGGATGGACAGAAACCCCGGGAGGAGCAGGGTGAGGGGGGAGCCCAGCCTGGGCCCCCCCTGCGTTTGGGTGCTTCTGTCCCACAGAATAAACTTTCATCTGCTTTTTCACCCGAGTCTTCCTGCAGGATCCTTTTGAACTTGCCCAGCTCCACGTGAGTGTTACATTTCTAGCAGTGACACCATATTTAAATAAAAACTTTATTTAAAAAAAAAGTGTAAATGCCTGCTGCCTTGGGTTGTGGCTCCACTGGGCAGCGAGAGCCCGAGTGACTCAGTGGGAAGTGGGTGTTCGATTTGGGGGGGGGGAGAAGAGAGGGAACCTCATTAAATCTTGCATTCTTCAGAGGAAGAAGGGGCCCTGAGAACGTGCACTTCTTATTTTTAAAGCATTATTTAAAAATTTATGCAATTCTGTTAGGTGGCCCTAGTTCAGTGGGTGTTAAACATCTCCCTGGCGGGGAGCAGGAAGGGAGCATCCTCCCCAGGAGCCGCTGCTTTGGGGGAGGCAGCAGATGCAGCAGATGGATGTGAAGCATCTTCCCTCTTGCTTTTGTGCTGCCTTTCCCATTTGAAGGCTTCGCTCTGCTTTTTTCCCCTCTGCTTTTTTTTCCTCCCCTCCCATTAACCCCTTCCTGTGCTGCAGCCCCATCCCTCCTGCAGAGGCGTAGCTGGATTTGGGGGTCTTTGTTTCGCTCTGAGCCTGGAAAATAAAGCCTTTAAGTAGTGTGGGGTGCTCAGAAAGGTGCCTTTCCAGCTGCAAATCAGGGCTGGCTGTTTGTGTCTGACAAACACAGCCATTCGGAAGCTCTTCAGGGTTTTATTTTGAAGCCTCTTTTTTTTTTTTTTGGTGCCTGAATGAGCTGGATGGAGCCATTAAGAACTGTGAGAGGTGGCAAGGACCAACAGGCACGTTCCCAACACCTCCCTCAGCCCTCCTTTTATTTATTGTATTTTTAGCCCCGCTCAGCCGGTGAGGGGAAGGTGGGATGGGGCTGTTGGAACAGACACGGTGCTGGGTCACTGGCTTCCGCGTGGGCAGGCAGTTGCCAAGACTCCATCCCATGTTGAATTTTTATTTTCATTAATTCGAACGTCAGCAACTGTCATTGGTGAAGGAGGTAAAATTAGCTTGCGATTCACCCTCCCTCCTCGGGATCCATAATAGACTCCAGGGACTGTGCTGGGGAAGCAGGGTGGGAGGGGGAGGAGGGAAGAGTCACACAAAAGACAAATGAACTGTTGGGATAGAAATTTATTCTTTTTTTTCCCCTCCCCAGTCAGAAATGTTAATTGCCTTGGCCTGAGTTCTGCTGAGGGAGGGGAAGAAGTGTTCGATTTTGCTCTGAATGGGGTTATTTGAGGCTCTGCAGTTGAGATGGGGGGGGGGGGGGGCCAGAGAAAAAGCCCTGACCGCTGGGTTGTGGGGTGCCCCACAGCAAGTGCTCAGCTCCCATGGGGGAGACCCCATCCCTGCTGGAGCTCTGGGGCTGCTGGAGCTTGGCTACCGCAGCCCTTCCTGGCAACCCCTCACAGGGGGGCAGAAGCCCATCCATGGGTAACGGGACCATAAGGGCACTTGTGGGTAGAGCTTCCAGGCCAGACGTCAGGGTGGTGGCAGCTCCAAGGCACCTCCATCCCAGATGGTGACCCGTGTGAGGGGCTGGCTCTGTTTCTGGGGGGTGGGACGCTGGATGGCAACTGGGAGCAGTGTCTGGGCTCCCAGCAGCGGGGGCCGCAGCCTGGAATCTGCCTGTTTTCATCTGGAAATGGGTCCAGAGGGTGATTTCCCAAAGTGATGCCATCTCTGCAGCTCAGCCTGCTGCTGGGGGGAGAGCTCTGCTCCCCTGAGCCGGTCCCACCAGGCAGAGGGGCTGGGGGCTGCGCGGGGGCCGGGCTCCTGCCACCTTCACCGCTTCAGGTCTCAGGGAGGGTGATCCCCCTCCCCAGCGTGAGCCCTCCAGGGAGAGGAAGGTGGATGATGAAGGTGACTTTGGCCAAGGTGTGACCCCCACATCCCCTCAGCTTTGGTTCCCAAAGGATTCTTCACCCCGGAGGAAGCTGCCAAGCTCCCTGCAGATGGAGGATGGGACAGGGGGCACCCACAGTGGTACCCAGGAAGGATGCTGCAGTGGGGGAGAGCGCAGGGTCTGAGGTGGACCCCCCTCCCGTTCCCCTCCAGAGGGGAAGCAGCTTCTCCCACGGCCCTCAGCCCTGCGTGCGTCCCCCTCCTCCCCAGCGGTGGGGTGACGCTTGGCGCAAGTAGAGAGGGATGACGTCCCGCTCGGCCTTGGCGGAGGAAGGATTGAGCATCCTTTAAAGAAAATTATACATAATCGTCTTAGAGCCTTCGCTTCCACTCACCCCTCTGACTCATAACCGAAGGGCCCTGGAGCGTGACGTTCCTGCTGGAAGGAAATTGCCTGGGCTGGATCCGGTGGGGGGGGGGGCCGGGAACCTGACGCATCCTCTCTCTGCCTCGGGCCGGGGGGATGCGCCGCGTTACCCATGGGAGCGGTGTCACCCCCCCCCCTCCGGGCAGGGGCTGTGCCAGGGGCCTGTGTCACCCCCCAAGGAGGGGCTCTCGCCCAGCCCCGGCCATGGGAGGGGGCAGATCTGCTGGAAGTGGCCCTTTATCAGCTCTGCTGAGTCACAGCCCGGAGGGGAGAGGGGCTCATTCGAAGCCGTTCTCCCATCTGGGTGTCCCCTGTAGGGAAGGTGGCAGCAGGCACTGTCCCTGTCCCCAGCCCTGGACAGATGTGGCCGTGGGTGACAGCCCCTTCCCCTGCACTGCCAAGGCAGCCAGGCGTTTGCCCTACAGTGTCTGTAGCACCCCTGGGTGCTCTGGGATGGGGCTGGGACTCATACCCTCCTCTGGGGAAAGGAGGAGGAGGAGCGACTTCCTCCACTGCTGCCCCTCTGCTCCCCACACTGCTCCTGGGGGTCCGGGGTGGGCACAGGGAGGAGGGGGCACGTCGTTCCCAAGGTCTGAGCCCGTGCCCGTGGTTCTCACTCACTGCTTCAGCTTTTCTTGCGGACCACTGGGGGCCACCAGCCGCCGTGTGCTGGAGAAACGGGGAGGGGGGAAACCAGCCCTTGGTGGAAGCAGGGGCACAGCCTCGGGCTCCCTGCCCTGCACGTCCCCCCTCAAACGGGCTGCTGTTTCCCAGGGGAGCAGCCTGGGTTTGGGGTAGTGGGAAGGGCTGCTCCGGGGGGACGCTGCGGGGACACTGCCCTCCTCTTCCTCACCGTCGCCCTTGCTTTGCAGGACAGGTGCCTGAGGAGGAGGCCGGGCAGAATGGGCAGAGCCGCGCCAAGGGGCTGCCCAAGGGGGTCTGCATGAACGGGACGGAGCCCGGGCAGCTCAGCACCAGGTCCAAGGCGGAGCGTCGGGCCAGCGCCTCTTCCAACCCCTCCCGCAAGGCCTGCTCCGCCAGCAGCAAGATCCGCAAGCTCTCCACCTGCAAGCAGCAGTGAGGCGGGAGCCCCCCTCTCCCACCCCAGCTCTGCACAGGTACGAGGGGGGGACACGCGTCTGAGCCTGCCCCAGCATGGGGGGGGAGCTGGAAGGGGTGCTGTGTGGTCCTGCTGCGGAGGGGTCTGGGTCCCGAGCATCCCCCTGGGCACCCTCCCAGCACCCAGAGCCTGCATCCCTTGTGATCTTGGGGGTGCGGGTCCCGTTGGGGACCCTCCGCCCTGTGTTCTCCCTGCCTGGGTGCCCCTCATGAGCTGCTGCTGCATCAGGAGGGACCTGCCGTCGTGATCCGTTCCCTCCTCCAGGGCTGTAGTGACAGCCCCTCTCCCTGCCCCCCGACTCCCCCCGCTTTCTCCCCTGGGGGGAGCACGAACCCCCCAGCGTGCAGAGGGGCTGGGCTGCAGCAGATGCTGGATGCTTCCAGCAGTGTCCCTGCGAGGGGACCTTCTCCCCCTGGTCCGGGAGGTGGCCGTGTCACCCATGGCTGTACCCCCAGCCCCTTCCTCCCCTCAGGGGAGCTGAGCGCCCACCCTGTGCCCCCCCCTCCTCCTTCCAGCTCCTTCCTCCCCCCTCCCAGCCCCATCCCCTTCCTCTTCTTCTTCTTCTTCTTCTTCCCACCCCTCATTCATAACTGAGCCAGCGGTGACTCATGCTCGATGCTCATCCACCCCCGGCCTCGCGCTCGTCACCGCCGCTCCGTGGGACTGAGCCTCTCTTATCTCTTTGGATCACGACCAGCTTTTGTGGTGTGAAAAAAGCCAGAAATAAAAGGCTGTTCCTCCCCCTGCAGCTGCCAGCCCCGCGCAGCCCCTCTGCCAGCTTTCATCTTTAATTCATGGCCAGGAGTGAGTCACCTGCACGGGGAGTCGCTCCCTGCAGCGAACGCCCGGGATCTGGGTCTCCCCGGGGATCTGCTGCTGCTGCCCCCCCTTTCCCACTCGGGTCCCCGGCGCTGGGGGGCTCGGCAGCAGCCCCCTCCCCCCCCCCCCCCCCAGGGGTTTGGGGAAGGGGAAGGACTGTGCAGGGTCGGGTGGGTTTGAGATCCGTTTTTGTGCTTGATCCCCCCAAATTTAATCAGTGCCTTGAAAACTGCTCCTCTCTCCTGGCCGTGACCTGGGGGTCCCTGCCCCTCTTCTCCCCCCGGGGACAGGCCAGTGTGACTGGCCAAAGGACCCGTGTGGAGCAAACACCCCCCCCACCCCCCCTGGGGACAGCATGGGGACCCCAGACCCCTCCCTCCCATCCCCTCGGTGCTGTCGGGGAGACCTGGGGCAGGGTATGACCTGCCTGTGGCCACCCCAGGGGCGGGACAGGGGCTTGCAGCCCCCCCAGCACACACACTGACCCCCCCCATCCTCTCTTTTCTCCCCCAAACAGCGTCCCAGGGCCCGGGCCAGCCTGTGTCCCCCGTCCTCGCCCCGTCTCTGCCTCTCTCCTGGGACTGGACTGTGCTTCATGATCCAAAAAGAACCCAGAGGAAACCAACCAAGGAACCTGCCCCCCACCTTCCCCGGGGCCCCCCCCTCTCCGGACGTTGCCGGGGGCAGGACCCCACTCCCCACCTGGGAAGAAGAACTTCTCTGGCTGCGAAGATGCTGCCCCTCCTCCTCCCCAACCACTCTTTGCCAATCAAGACACTGATTCTGTTTTTAATTTTGCGATGGGAAGGGTGGGACGAGGGGGGCCGGGGTGCGGTGGGATCCCCCCCCCCTCCCCACCGGGCCCCCCCTGGCTGTGTAGAAGTCGTGCAAAGCCATTGCCGTGCACTTTATGTTTTAGACTACTGTTATATATTATATATTTTCCTCTTTTTTTTTTTTTTTGTTTATATTTGCGGTATATTTAGAGATTCCTACACATCGTGATGTGTTTAAAATAAACCAGATGAGGAAAAAAAACCAAAAAAATCCAACCCAACAACAGGTATTAAGACAAAGCAAAACTCTATAAAACCTGCATAAAACCTGCATGCTGTCCAAGGGCTCGGAAAAGGGAACGGGGGTGTTCGTCAGCTTTTTTTTTCTTTTCTTTTCTTTTTTTTTGTTTTTTTTTTAAAGAAAAAAAAATAAAGTGAAAACAGCGAGGTGGGTTTCATGTCCTTCCTCCTCGGGGGGGGCACAGGCTGCGTTGCTCTTGGGGGGATGAGACCCACCCCAAGAAACCCGGCTCTTGGGGGACGATGCCCTCCCCCCTCCCCATGACTCTGGGGGGAGAGGGGGGGCGCAAGGTAAGACACAAGCACAGGAAAGTCACAGGTGGTTTGGTTTTTTTCTCCTTTGTTTATAGACTTAAAAATGTAGTTAGAGCTTTGGACAGAGACTTTGCAGAGGGAAGGAGCGCCCCGGCCTCTGTGCTCGCATGCAAAGGGGGTGCTGAGAGGGGTGGGGGGGGGTCCTGGGCCCCCCCTGTCCCCAGCCCCACTCCCACCTCCCCCAGCCCCCCATCTTGGGCTTTTTCTTCTTCTTCTTTATTTTTTTTTCCCTCTTTTTTTTTTTTTTTTTTTGCCCATCCTTTGAAACACAAATAAAAACCCAATAAAAAGCGAACCCCTCCCCTGGAGCAGCAGCGTCCGCTTCGGTAAAAATCAATAAATATCCTCTGAACACCTCCAGCCTGGGGGGGCCCGGGGCATTGGGGGGGTCACCCATGTCACATGCTGGCCTGACCCCACGCTCTGCCCTCACCTGGGCAGCCCCCACCCCAATGGGGGGGTATTTACAGGGGGACCCCCAGCTTGCCCGCAGGAGCCCCTCCAGCCCCGGCCCCCACTTCCAGTTTAGCTCCCAGGCTCCCTACAGCTCTGGGGGGAGGTCGTGGGGATGAGGAGGTGACTCCCCCCTCCCCTAACGACTGTCCCCCCGCCAGGGTGGTGTCCCCCAGCCGGCTGGGGGGACAACCCGGCTCTGGCCCCTTCCTGGGGAGGCCGTTCCCCGGAGGACGGGAGGCTTTATTGCTTGTGAAAACCGGGAGCGAGTTGGGGGGGGGCCGTTATCCCATTATCTGCTACACAGCTCTGCCGGGCGGGGGGCAGGACCGGCCACACCTGGGTCTGGGGGCTGATTAGCAGAGACCCAGCCAAGGCTCTGCTCCACCTCTGTCCCCCGGCCCCCCCAGGCACCCCCAGCCCGGACCTTCCACCGCCGCCGCCTGGCACCTCGCTCCTGGGAGCAAGGGGGCTCGGCCACCCCATGCTACTGGCCCCCCCACGCTGGGGGGGGGGATACAGCCAGGGGACCCCACGCGCCCTCCTGGCCTTCCCGTGCTGGGGCCACCTTTCCCGTGGCACCCCGGCCACCGGGCCGGTCCCCGTGCCGGCCACAGGAGGGGATGGAGCCCCGGTGGGGGCTGAGCCCCCCCTGCGCCGGGGTCTCTCCCCCTCACGCTGGGCCTAGACAGGGCTGTGGTCAGGGGGGGCATCGCTGGCCGCCACGGCCACCATGGGCTCGGTGCTCTCTCCCGCTTTCCTCAAGTGGCCGTAGAGCCGCTCCTCCAGCCCCCCGGCGATCTTGTCCATCAGCTCCGAGCCCGAGCCCAGCCCCAGGCACCTCCCGGGGCTGGGGCAATCATCGTCCTCCCCGGGGGGCTCAGAGCCGGCCTTGGGCTCGGGGGCCACCTCTCCGGGTTCCTCCACGATCACCTGGATCTCGGGGTCGGGCAGGGCCGGGGCCGGGGGTACCCCCTCGGCCGCCTCCGCCGCCTCCTCGTCGCCGGCGCTGACGATGCGGGGCAGGGGGCTGTGGAAGCGGGCGTCCAGGGGGTAGTTGGCGCTGTCGCCGCGGCGCAGGGGCGTGCGGTGCCTCTCCAGCGCGGGGTAGCGCACGCCGGGGTCGCTGTACTGCTTGGCGTGCTGCCACTGCTTGCGGAGGTGGGTGCGGGACCGGTGCTTCCCCCGCAGGGGCGACTCGTCAAACTGGGGGTCGTGGCGCACGAAGGCGTTGAACAGGGCGTCCGTCTTCTCGTCGATGCTGTAATCCCGACGGGGCGGCCCCTCCCGCCCCGGGAACATCTGCCCGTAGGGGGACCAGGCCAGGGGGCTGTGGGGACAGGGGAGACCCCCACCCGCTGCGCCCCGGGCCGCGCTCCCCTCCTCATCCTCCTCCTCCTCTTCATCTTCCTCCTCCTCCTCCTCCTCCCCCGGCTCCCGGCCCTCGAAGCTCTCGAAGATGGTGCCTTTCCGCCCCGCGCTGGTGAAGCAAATGCGCTTCTCGGAGGCCGTCTGGTCCTTGGGGGGTCCCTCCTCGCCCCCCCGGCTGGGGGCCTCGATGGAGGCGTAGCCGCTGTCCATCTGCAGCAGCTTGCGCGTGCCGGGCTCCGACTCCTCCGGCTTGGGCCGACCCCAGAGCTTCTCCTCGGGGCCTTCGGCCTCGTCCAGGGAGGAGGAGGGGCAGGGGGCCAGGCCGCCGGCAGAGGAGACGCTGTCGCCGCCGTCGCTGCGCACCGAGTCCTGGTCGTTGCTCCGCTCGGAGGAGGCGTAGAGCTCCAGCGAGGCGCGCAGGCTCCAGATGTCGTGGTAGGCGCTGGGCTGCTCCGGGACACCGGCCTCGCCGGGGCTGCCCGCGCCCCCCTCCCCCGGCTCTAGCCTGCGGGACCACCCAGCGTCACGGCAGGGATGAGGGAGGGGAAGCACCGACCCGGCCCCCCCACGGGTCCCCCATGCTGTCCCCACCACCCTGACCATGCTCCCAGCCACCATCCCCACCAACACCTCGCCCCCAGACCCCTCGTTGTCCACCCCCACCTCCCCACCAAACCTGCACAAAGGGTGCGTGCCCCCGGCGCCATCCCCGTTGCCCATCCCCATCCCCTCTATCTACTGAAAAATACCTGCCGAGAGAGGGTGGGGGGCTGGCGGGGGAGGGCAGGAAGGGCCCCCCCGCGGGGTGGAAGGCCACGTCGTCCGTGCGGGCGATGTACTGGATGATGTCGGTCTGGTGAGGGTCCCGGTCCTCCTGGTCCATGCTCTCGCTGGCCGCCCGCTGCCGCTGGAACTGCCGCCGCTTGGGGGACCCTGGGGGGGGACACAGGGCAGGGATGGGGGGATGGTGGGTCCCGGCAGGGCGAACCCCCCGGTCCCTGCTGCCCCCCGCACCGGCTCCCACCTCTGGTGTCCAGGCTGGACGCCCGCTGGGTGCTCTCCAGCTTCCACTTCTTGATCCTGAAGTAGGGGCTGGCCCCGTCCAGGCTGGCGTGACGGCGCAGGCGGGTGAAGAACTGCAGGACCGTGCCCTGCGTGGGGGCCGGGGGGGGCTCCCCGGGGCCGCCACTGCCCATCCCAGCCCCCTTCCCGCTCCTGGGGGATGCTGCGAACTGGGGGGGGGGGAAGGGGAGGGGGTTTAAGTGCCTTCTCGGGTCCCAGCACAGCCCCCCCGTGGCCCCAGCTCGGTTCCTTTGTCCCGCTCCTGCCACGCTCGGCTGCAGCAGATGCACAAATGTCCCCCAGGGGGTGGGGGACGGGGCAGGGGGGGGACAGAGCTGGATGCCCACGTCTGGATGTTCCACAGAGCTCTGGCACAGATTGGGGGGCCAGCAGCGCCCCCCAGGCCCATCCCTGTGCTGGGGGATTGGAGCAGGGACAGGATCCCTGGGGCTGCCAAGGCTGCAGACCCCCTTCCCCTGCCTGGTCCTGCCCCCCACCCCCCCACCCCAGCACTCACCGAGGGGCCCTCCCCGGAGTCGGAGGAGGCGGACGGACTGGCCTCGGTGAAGCTGGTGTCCACGGTGGAGTTGTAGGTGTCCCCGGGCAGGGCAGAGCTGGGGCACACGGCGTGGCTGGGGAGCGCCGGCTGGGGCAGGGCCCCCCCGGGGGGCTGCAAGGCAGAGCACACTCAGGGGGCTTTGTATGAGGGTCAGGAGCCAGGAGGTGTCCCCTCACTCTCCCCCCCACCCCAGGACCTCCCATCCCCACATCCAGCAACACACTCAGGCTCCCACCCCGGGGTCAGCGGTGTCTCCCTGGGGTGCTGCAGGATGCCTGGACACCCCCCACCCCACCATGTCTCCCCCGGGGTGCTGGGGGCTTACCTGGAAGATGGCGAGGCTGGGCTTGGGGGGGGGCAGGCGGGGGGTCATGGCCAGGCTGTTCTCGCTGGACTCGCACTCGTGGATGGTGACGATCTTGAGGGCGGGGGGCGGGAGGTGCAGGTGGGTCAGACGCGCGTTCTTCAGGTGGTGGAAGTCCCCCTCCGTCAGCGTGTACCTGCAGGGGGGGGGGACAGGACACACTGGAGTTAGAAGGAGTGACCCTGGTCCCCAGACCCCTCCCCAGGCCAGAGCTTCACCTCCTCCCCTTCTCCTGGGTCTTCTTGCTCTGCTCGAAGAGCGCGGCCTCGTTGAAGGAGACGCGTCGGGCGGTGGAGGAGCTGGAGGACAGGAACCGCTCGCTCTCCGCATCCCGGTAGCTGGAGGACGACAGGCAGTCGGGGTCCTCCACTTTGATGGTGATATCTGGGGAGGGGGGGTGTGTGTCAGCAACCTGAGTACCCCCATGGCATGGCCAGCTGAGGCCTGGCAAACTTGCTGCACCCAGGGCACCCCGCTGTGGCACTCACCCTGGGCTGGCTGCGAGTCATCCAGGTAGGTGGTGTTGGTTTTCTCGGGGTCATCGCTGGCTCTGCGGGGGGAGGAGGGTCAGCAGGGCCCCATGCCAGCTCCACACCCCCTCTTGGGGGTGCCACAGACCCTGGGGGGCAGCGTCCCCACCTGGAGTGCCGGCGGTCGGCCTCGCAGCAGCGGCGGCAGACGATCAGGACGCCGGAGAGCAGGACCAGGGTGCCCCCGATGAAGATGGAGAGGAGGGCGAGGAGCAGCACGTACCCATCCTGGGGGGACACCTCCCCGGGCACCGCCTGCGCCGGGCGGCAGGGGCTGAGCCGCCGGGGAGGGGGCACAGGGGACACGGCCCGGCCCCCCCCCCCCCCCCATCCCATCCCTGCCTCACCGGAGAGGGGGGGGGAGGTACCGGGGCAGCCCCCTCCCGCGCCGAGGCTGACGCCGAGCGCTGCTCCCCAGAGATGCTCACGCTCCCCCGCCGCCCCCGGGCCTGCTGCCGGCTCCGGGGACCTGCCTTCACCACGGCAACCGCAGCCGGGGGGGGGGCAGAGCCGCCAGCGGCCCCCGCACCGAGCGGGAACGGGGACAGGGACGGGACCTCAGCTGTGCCCCTAATGCCACCCCCCCCCGGGCGCAGCCCCAGCTGTGGGAGGGGGGCTGAGCCGGCAGCAGCACCCAGGACCCCCAGCACCCAGAGGATTTGGGGGGTGGGGGGGAACAGAGAGGTGTCACCCACCCCCAGGACAGGCAGAGCGGGGTGGGGGACAGCAGGGCTGGGTGGCTGCTGCCATCCCCACCCGAGTGCAGACCCCAGCCCCACGGTAGCCACGCGGACCCCACAGCTCCCACCCACGCGGGGACGCGCATCCGCACCCTCCCCGGGACCCCCGGGATGGCAGCGTGGGCGGGGGGGGCCAGGAACAGACCCGGGGGGGGCGGACACTCACCGTGGCGCTCTCCGTCGCGTTGTCCCAGGGGGTCGGGTCATCGCTCATGGTCCGTCCCGGCCCGAGCTCCTCCTGATTTTGGGGCGGGGAGGGGGGATGTCAGAGGGAGGCACCGGGCCGGGGGAAGGGGGGGGGCCGGGGCGGGGGCGGCGGCGGCGGCTCCTGCCCGGCCCCGGGCCCTGCCCGGCACCGCGGTGCGGAGCTGCCGGGAGGGACCGGGAGGGAGGGACCGGGATGAAGGGATGGAGGGAGGGAGCGGGATGAAGGGATGGAGGGAGGGTGTGGTCAGGAGGGAGGATGGAGGGAGGGAGGGGCGGGGGGGGGGGCGGCCAGGGGGGATGGAGGGGGGGGGTGGGGAGGGAGATGAAGGAGGGAGATGGGGACACGGAGGCAGGACCCCCGCCCGTCCTCAGGCACCCCCGCTCTCCCCCCCACCAGGCACAGCCCCTGGGGTGGGGCGGGCGCTGTCACCACCCTGTCCCAGCCCCCCGAGATGGTCCGGGGGGGCCTGACCCTGCCCCGGGGTCCCATCCGCGGTGGCTCGGGGAGGAGGTGACATCCCGTTGCCGTCCCGCGGCGCCAAAAGGCAGCCCCCGGGGACCGCTGCCGGAGGGGACGGGGCTACCGGGGGTCCCGGCCGGCTGGCCCCTGCCCATGGGAGCTCGGGGGGGGGACACATCTCGGCAGGAGGGGGTGGCAGATGGTCCCCCCGCACCTTGTGAGAACGGCGTGGGTGTGACGGGGGCCCGTTACCGAGTCAGCCCAAAAGCGGCCCCGTCACCGGATTGTCCCCGGGCCGGGGGGGGACACTGGGCCTCGGCCGTCAGCGGGGCCACCGGGGATGGAAAAGGGGCAAGCCCTCAGCCACCAGGGCCAGTGGACAAACGGACAGACAGACAGACGTCTCCACATCCCCACCACGGCATCAGCCCCGCGGCCTTCGGGCACCCGGCTGAGCCCTCCTCACCCTCCTCTGCCCCCCCAGGAGGGTCCTTCCCGGAGGCACCGAGCTCCGGCCCCCGCTGTGGGTCCGTCTGTCCCCGTCCGTGTGTCCTGGGCTGCCGGAGGGGGCTGGGGCTGAGCCGGAGGGGGGCAGTACTGATGCTGTAGGGAGCCCCCCGGGTGGGGGGACGGGGTGGGGGGGGCAGGCAGGAGTGGGCGTTGCACCAGCTCAGAAACTGCTCAAAATCGGGTCAGTGAAAAATGTGAATGGAGCCCGTGGCTGGGTGGGAAAATCCACCGGGAGGGGCGGGGGGGGAAGGGGGGGGGGGGTGTGACCATGTCACAGCCGGTGGCGAGAGCCGGTGATGTCAGCGCTGCACAGGCTGGGGACAGCCCTGTCATGGTGTGGGGTATGAGCCCCTCGGGGGGGGGGATGTGGGGGTGCTGAGGTCAGACGCACCCCCACACCCGCCCCCGGGCACCCCCGAGTTCCTGGGGGCCAGTGGGGCAGCGCAGGGTGATGCCACCCGCCCCACGACCCCCGGGGGCGGCAAAAAAAGGGGGGGGTGTTCCCTTCTGGCCCCGGAGGAGGGGGGACTGTGGCCCCACACGGGATGGGCGCCCCATGGGCGGGATCCCGGGGGGCACCCCCTGGCCCGAGGCGGGGGGGGGGGGGGGGGGGGGGGGGGGGGGGGTTGCGCGGGAAGAATGTCCCTCCTGTTCCCCATCATGGAGGAATCCCGTCTCCATGGCGACCCGGCGGGAACAGGACGGCCATTGTCTGGAGGAGGGGGCCGGTCCCCGAGCTGTCCCCGCGGGTGGGGACGCGGGGCCGGGACGCGGGGCCGCCGCCGATGCCCAGGGCTGGGGGTCCCCGGTGCTGCCGCGGTCCCGCACGTGCGCGGTCTGTCCCCACGCGGGTGTGAGACCCCCGCGGGGCTGGGGAGGGGGCGTGAAGGGACCCGCGCGGCTCCCCCCGGCCCCAGCCCGGCCGTGGGAGATGCAGGCAGGGATGTGGGGCGGGGATGGAGGATGTGGGGCAGGGATGTGGGAGGGGGATGGAGGCTGTGGGGCAGGGATGAGGATGCAGGAAGGGAGATGGGGCAGGGAGGGAGAAGGGCGATGCGGGACCTCCCCGCACGATCCCCGCCTGTCGCGACAGGAGCTGTCGGGAAGCGGCGAGGCCGGCTGGAGGAAGAGCCACACACTCACCTACAACCGGGACCGGGGCTCCATCGCCGCCGCCGCTGCGCTCGGTGCGGCGGGGCGGCCCCGGGATTTATGAATGAACCGGAGCCGCCCCCGCGCGGCGCCGGCGTCACGTGGGGCAGGGGCTGCCCCCAGCCCCTCCTGCCCCCGGTACCGGTAGCTCGGGAGAGGCTGCGGGGCATAGCCGGGAGTGGGGGGAGCGGGTACCCTCCCTCCTGCTCCTGCCGTACCCCGCAACTCCCCCGGTGCCCGTCCCAACGGGAACTACAACTCCCATGCTCCCCCGCGGCCACGCCCCAGAACGTACTTCCGCCTGCCGCCCCACGGACCCTGTAGTCGCGGAGCGCGGGGCACGCTGGGAGTTGTAGTCCCGTCCCCCTCCCGCCCTGCCCCGCGCCGCCCGCTCGCCCTTGCCCGCCGCCGCCATGTTCCGCGCCCGCCGCCTCCTCCTCCTCCTCCGCTCCGCCGCCCGCCCGGCCCTGCCGGTGCCGCCGCCCCGAGCCCGCGGCTATGCCGAGGCCGCCGCCGGGCCGACTCCCATGGCCTTTACCTTCGCCTCGCCCACGCAGGTAGGCCGCGGGCAACCCGAGGCGGCCGGTGCAAGCCCCGGTGCGGGCGGGATCTGGCCGGCGCTGTGTGTGCGGGCCCAGGGAGGGGAGCGGCGGGGCCGGGGACGGTTTGTAGGGTTGGAGACGAGCGGCCGAGGTGGATCAGGAGCGGGGCAGAGGGCGGCGGGGGTGCGCTGCCATCCCTGCGGCTGCTGCCGGGCCCACACCGGGTCTGACCCCCGGGCTCGACCCCGGCCTGACTTTGACCTGAGCTCGCCGTGACCCGGGTCCCCCTCCCCGGGTGGGAGCAGGTCGCCCCCCGCATCCCTCGGCTCTGCGGGGCCCACGGGAGCCGCCTCTCTCCTTCCCCGCTATTCCCGGTGACAGAGTGTCCCCATCGGCTCTTCCCTCCCCGTCCAGGTGTTTTACAACGGCGCCAACGTGAAGCAGGTGGACGTGCCCACGCTGACCGGCTCCTTCGGTATCCTGGCCTCTCACGTCCCCACCCTGCAGGTCCTCAAGCCGGGGGTGGTGACGGTCTATGCCGAGGATGGCACGGCCACCAAATATTTTGGTGAGTAAAGCAGGGGGAGCTGGAGAGGGAGGAAGGTGTGCGTGGGGGACGTTCTCAGGGCTTTCATCAACCTGGGGTTTCTGCTTCTCCCCCTCCCAGGGGCTGCTGGAGGCCATGCAGGGCCGGGGGTCTACCCTGGAGGATGGTGGTCTGGGGCCAGGTTCTCTTGGTTGTACTCAGGCTCTCTGGGAGCATCCCCTGCTTTAGCTGCCCCTTTGGTAGGAAACAAATCCCTGTGGGACGTTAGAGGAGTGGGGCTGAGGGTGGTGGGGAACGCGCTGCCGTCCTTGCCGCTGCCACCAGGCTTTGGCAAAGGGGTCATGGAGGTTCTGGAGGTCACCTGCCCCTCAGAGGAGGCCCATCTGGCCGCCCTGCCTGACTCAGCCCCTGCTTTGTGTCTTTGCAGTGAGCAGCGGCTCCGTCACGGTCCACGCGGACTCCACCGTGCAGGTGCTGGCGGAGGAGGCGGTGACGATGGACATGCTGGATCTGGCGGTGAGTTACCCCGCTCCCCGGGGACGGGCTGCCTCCTGGAGGGGATTTTCTCCCTGCCCCTCATCTGTGGGGTGGGTGTCTCAGGAGCTTCCTGGGGCTGCAGAAAACCCAGACCAAGGGCTGTGCCCTCGCTCAGACCTTCTCCCACTGATGAGGATCAAAGGCTCAGAGCTCCTTGGTGATCTCTCCACAGGCTGTGGGGAGAGGAAGCAGTCACTAACCTTCTCCAGGCCACTTCCCTCCCCTCAGAAAGATGCTGATCTTGCCCTTCCCCACCCCTCCGTCTGGGGAACAGCTTTTCCCCAGCAGGGCCTGGCGTCTGCTGCCAGCACAGCCCTGGAAGCGGGTCCGTGGGGCCCCGTGCACAGGAACAACGGCCGCACTGGAGGGAGAGGGGTGACTCAGGGGCTGTAGGACAAGTCACCCATCCTGCAGTGGTCTCTCGATGACACATTCCTTGTGCTCTCGTGTTCAGACTGCAAAATCAAACCTGGAGAAGGCTGTGTCAGAGATGGCTGCAGCATCCGATGAAGCAGCTAAAGCAGAAGCTCAGATTAAAGTAGAAGCTAATGAAGCTCTTGTAAAAGCCCTGGAGTAACGAAGGTGAGTGTCACCTCTGTCCCGGCTGAGATCTCCAGACCTGCTCTGGAGATGAGCCCCTGCTCCTTGTTGCCCACAGGGAGCTTCCTCGAGGCAGCCAGGCCTGCCCGGGGGTGGGCAAGTGTTTGTCCCTGGGTTTCAGGGAGCAGTGACAGGAGAGCTGTCCCTTTCCATGATAGGGCATCAGTTCTGGGGGGTTCCTGGAGGGTCCCTGCCCGGAGCCACCCCGGAGCCACTAGATGGCAGCAGGGCCCGGTGCTGTGCCGTGACATGACACGATGACGTGCTACGGTGCCCCACGGTGCCGCAGGGCTCAGCCCGATGCCGGGATGGGCTGGGAGCCCACAGTCACTGGTGGGGCCTCGCTGCTGCCTCTGGGTCCCTGCTGGGCCGGGCCAGGCCAGCTCGGGAGCGGGCTGGATGCCTGGGGCCCCAGGGGGAGAGCAGCATGTGGCCTCTGTGTGTGCTCCCTTCTGTGCCAACACACAGCTTGTCTCGGGGGGGGGGTGAGGGGGGGCTCTTTACCTCGTGGCCCCTTTTCCCTCTGCCCCACTCACACTGTGCCTCGTCCCTCTTCTTCCCACGAGCCGGCAGTCGGGAGCTGTGCCTGGCAGGGGGGTTGCCACAGGTCCCTTTGACATGGAATCATGGAATTGTCAGAGTTGGAAGGGAACCTCTGGAGATCATCCAGTCCAACAACTCCCCGGCCAAAGCAGGGCTGCCCAGAGCACAGCACTCGGGACAACGTCCAGGCAGGGCTTGAAGATCTCCAGAGAAGGGGACTCCACACCCTCCCTGGGCAGCCTCTGCCAGTGTCACCCTCACTGTAAAGAAGTTTTTCCTCATATCTGAACGGAACTTCCCATGTTCCAGCTTGAACCCGTTGCCCCTTGTGCTGTCACTGGAAACCACTGAAAAGAGTCTGACTCCAGCTTCCTTCAGCCCCCTTCTTTAGATACTTATAAACATAAATAAGGTCTCCCCTCAGCCTCCGCCTGTCCAGGCTAAAGAGTCCCAGCTCCTTGAGCCTTTCCTCATAAAGAAGGTGCCCCAATCCCTTCATCATCCCTGACCTGGAGCGGGCACAGCAGGGCAACAGCTCCCCCACCATCACCTCTGCTCTTTGGCCCATGAGGTCAGGTCTGAGAGAGCCGGTGGCTCTTGTTTACTCTCAGCCATTTAACAGCCTGAGCCAGGGCCTCGGACTAAACCCCATCATTCTGCCGAGCCCCCAACTCCCCCCCTCGGGTTAAATCCCTCTCTGCTTCTGTGTGTTGCAGGAATCCCACTGTGGATGCAGAGAAACCCCAGACTCCTATTTGTCCTGGCTTCCCCGGTTGCGCAGATGGTGCGGGACAAATGGAGGCGGAAAAATCTCTCCGATCAATTAAAAGGAAATGTAATCCTGTCTCGTAGCCTGTCGCCTTCTTCTGAGGCAGCAAATTGCAGCCTGTGCTGCGCCGGTGGCTGGGAGCCCGGGGGCAAGCTCCTGCCCCCACACCAGGGTCTGCCGGGGAAGGTGTTCCTCCCGCGGGGCCCTGGGCTTCGGCTGGAGATTCCCGTGGGAGATTCACCTGCGGGAGGCTGATCAGGCAGATTTTGTAACCCCCTGCCTGTGCTGTCAGCCACCTCCAGCTCCAATAATCCACCCGGTCAGCGGGATGATGGCAGCGCAGGGGCTGCACCAGGGGCTTCCTGCCCCCGCTCCCCCGCCCCAGCCAGCGCTGGTTTTGCTCAGCCTCCCGGCTCCATCGCCACAGGAACTCACGTTGCCTGGGCTGTTTCTTCATGGTTCTTCATGCAGCTGGGCAGCAGCTGCCCGGGCTCTGACCTGTTCCCCTGCTGCTGTGTTTTGAGCAGGGGAATTCATCCCCCGGCTCCTGGGAGCCAGGCTTGCTGCGGGGTGGGAAGCAGATGCCGTAGGTGGCGGGAGGTTTTCCTGTGCCCCCGTGTGGTGGGGGTGGCTGATGTTGCTCTGCTGAGCTCGCCGCTTGCCTGGGGGCTTGCTACCCAGCAGCCCTGTCCCAGGAGCCTGCCCAGGTGTCCTGGCAGCTGGGACAAAGCCGTGCCTGCAGGGAGCCCGCCCGTCCCCGCGCTGCTGGGAAGGAGTGGGTTCGAGCGAGGGGCCGGTTCCGCCTGTGCCAGACACCCGAGGATGCCAACGTCTCTTGCCAATGGCACCATCTGCCAGGCTCCTCGCTCGGCACCGGCCTCCTCAGAGGGATTTCAGGGTCCCTGCTGCTGCGTGAAACCCCCCAGCGTGGGCTCGCAGCGGGGGAGGCCGAGGCAGCCGCTGGCCCCTGGGCGTGTGGGGCTGCGGTCCCTCTGCCTTGCCCTAACCCCCTCTGCCCTGCAGTCTCCCAGCCCCCGTGGGCAGCGGCTCCGGGGTCCTGCCTGGGCTCCCCGCAGCTCCCCAGCCCCAGCGGGGCCACGGCTATTTTCGGTGCTGCCACCCAGGATGTAATCTTGGCTGCCTCCTCCTCTTCTCGCCACCGCCTCCTCCCCCTCCTCTCGCTGGCTCTGTCTTTCTCTCTCCCCCCCCCCTCCACAAGTGATCAAAAATAGTGCCTGTGGTGTTAAATTTCTCACTCTGTAGCTTATTAAAAGCCTCAGAGTGCCTGACGCTGAGCCTATTTGAAGCTCAGCCGACTTCCCGGTTTCTGAGCTGCTCCAGTGCCTTTTTCTTCCCTTCTCTTCCTTTTCTTTTTTTTTTTTTTTTTTTTTTTTTTTAAAAGGTCATACGTTGCGCCGTGCATAAGCAAAGCCTCAAAGTCAGAGCGAGTGCTAATTAAAACCTCTTGGGAATAACTGGGGACGAGCAGCTTCGCTCCCTCTCCCCTGTCCCCTCTTCTATTTGTGGCCTCTCTCCGCACACGCAGCCGCTCTCTTTCCGACGGAAGGTGCCTGGGTTTTGTGTTGGGTTTTTTTGCGTGTGGTTTTTGGTTTGGTTTGGGTTTTTTTTTTTTTTGCTTTTTTTTTTGCTTTTTTTTTTTTCATCTAATGGAAGAGCGTTGGCGAGGCCGGGAAGCTGGGGAAACGGCCAGCTGCTATTTTTAGGATGGGAAAAAAAAGCGTCTCCGTCAGCGTCCTCTCATCAGCTCTTCCCACTGCCTCCCGCCAGCACCGGGGGGGACACACACACACACACACAGAGATGGGGGGGCCAGCGGGTGCTGCCCCCTCGCAGGGTGCCCTTGGCCAGGCTCTCCGCGGCGTGACGTCTTCTGGGACTTGTAGTCTGTGTTTGAGGGGGAGCAGCCAGGGCCCCTCCAGCTCGCCCCACATCCCGGGGTGGGGGGCGCTGAGGGACCCCGGGGATGGCCGTGTCCCTGCTGTGGGGCAGGAGGCAGCTCTCCCCCTGGGCAGGGGCTCTCTCCTTTGGGGGGAAAAGGGCTTTTTCCTCACCCCTCTCTGCCAGCCCCCCCGCACTGGGCAGGGATGGGCTGATGGCCTCGTAGCCCCACTCGCCCTGCCCAGTTTGGGGGTGCGGGGCGATGTGGGGGGAGCATTCCCAGGTTGTCCTGACTCCCCAGAAGGTCTCCCCGCTGCGGCCTCGGCTCCGAGCCCCTCACCTGCCCCTGTCCTTTCCCATCACGGCTAATTATCTGGCTCTGTGAGAGCGGCGTTATCCTCCTCCCCCGGCTCCCCGCGCCGAGCTCTCGGCTCCCGCTGCCCACGCCGGGAGCTGCCATCAGTCACGTCCCTCCGGGTGCCACCCAAACGCTCCCCAACATGTGGCTGCGGCCCCACCGGAGGCGAAGCCCTTCCCCGCTCCCGGTGCGGTGTCGGTGCCGCGGGGACGGGCCCGGCTGGGGACGTGGGGGTCAAACCCTGGTGCTGGCCATGCCTGCACCCCTCATGTGGTTCAGGCACAAGGGGGTGAATCCCCCCCCCTTCTCTCCCCCCCAAACAGCAAGGCTTGGGGAGGCAGTGGGACCATCCTGGTGTGGCACTTGCATGTGGACCCCTTGGGGACCACAGTGTCCATCCACAGCTGGGGCTAAAGCCCTTTCCCCACCATTTTTGGGGGACAGCAGATGCTGGGCCACCTGGGGTCCCCTCTGTGGGCAAGGGGACAGGGGGCCAGAGTGGCCGGGAGCGCTGGCACAACACAGCAGAGAAATTACAGGGATCTGTTTGGCTCCAGGTTCGGAGCGGGGTGGGGTGGGCGTTGAGGGGAGGGACGGGCTGCCTGGAAAACGGCATGAGTGGGGCAGGGGGGGGCCATCGTGTCACCCCCCCACCCCTCCTTCCTTTCCTTTCCACCCGGGGCTCTCGCCCATGACTTGCATCTCCTGCTGCCAGCTGGAGGGTGGGGAGCGGGGCCGGCAGCGCTCGGAAAGTGAAGCATCACTGTTCCTGCCGCCGGCGGCAGCTCTTCTCTGGGGGGGATGGTTTCCGAGAGGAGCCGGGCTCGGCCGGGCCAAATCTCGGGGTGCTGGCATCCCCTCCCCACGTGGCCTTTCCCTCCGTCCCACCCGGGTCCCAGAGCAGGGGAAAGGTTCGAGCTCTGCAGGGAATTGAAAAACCCCCAAACCCCACCCCAGCCCCAGGATCCCCCGGCTCCCGGCAGGACTGACTCACCCGGCAGAGCTGCCCCTTCCCCTGCCCCAACCCGCCGGGCTCGGGGTCCCCTGGGGTGGCCCCGGGGTGGCCTCTCGCAGCCTTTGCCCCCCGCCCTCGGTGTCCACAGTGTGATATGGAGGCTGCCCCCCACCCTTTGTCCCTGCCCAGGGGGTTGCGGGAGGTGGAAAGTAGCCCCCCAGGAGCTTGGGGAGCCCTGGTGGGGGGCAGCATCCTGCCTGACCCCCACTGAGGCACAGGGCTGGGACACATCCCCGTCCCCCCCCGGCCATGAGCTGCTGCTGCCCCTGGCCCTGGTGTGGGAAGGTCAGAGGCTCTGCAGGCTGCCAGCAGGAGCCCGGCCGTGTCCTTGGGCCACGTTGCCCTTGGGCCACGTTGCCCTTGGGTGGCTGGAAGGCCGTATCCTTGCAACTTCCTTCTCCTGAGGAGGGGGGGGGGCGGCGGGGGGAGCACTGCTGTAATGATTAACCCGCCCTGCGTTAATCCTTCCGTCCGGCAACCTTTTTCCTCTGGATTTCCAGCCCTGGAAAATGCTCCTTTTCCACCCCCTCCCACGCACGTGGCCCCTGCGGTGGGAGCGTGGCAGGTTCTCAGGGAACATCCCAGCGGGCGAGAGCGGGGGACACGGGCTGGGGGCAGGGCAGCGGCTGGTCCCGGCCCAATTTTTGGGGTGTTTTGCCATCAGATGGTGGTGGAGGCGTCGCCCTGCCAGCATCCCTTCCCGGCCTCACCCCCAGGAGCGAGTGCCAACGGGTGCCGGGGCGGGCGGGGGCTGTAGCCGGCACGACGGCGCTTGCCGGCAGGTCCCGGGCCAGCAGCCTCCCAGCCCTGTGCTAGCGAGCGCGGCAAACCTTGGCCCCGGGCAGTTTCTCTCTTGGGGAAACTGAGGCACGGATGAGCAAAGGCACCAGAGAGCGGGGACGGGACGTGGTGCTGCCTGGGGGTTGTGTGTGTCCCCCCCCTCCATCCCAGGGAGCTGCCGGGGTCAGGCGAGGGGCAGTGGGGGTGGCGCGTTGCCCTGGGGTCCCAGGTGCCTTGGCAGGGGCTCGGTGGCCCCGGGGGCTGCGGGCACAGCCCTGGCTCGGGGCGGCGTTGGCGGCCACTCGTGTTGGCTACGCTGGAGCCTGCCCAAAGCCGGGGGGTGCGCAGGGAGAGGGGGGGGCATGCAGCTAGGGGTCCCCCTCTCGCCACCCCCCTCCCTCCCCCACGGCCGGGGCTGTGACCCACGCGGGGCAGGGGGAGGCCGGGGAGGAAGCGGCTGCCAGCTGGGCTCGATGCCGGCTACAAAGGCGGCCCAGAGAGCCCCGGCGGAATGAGGTGGCTCCCGGCCAGGTTCCCACGGCGGCCCCGGTGCAGAAAATACAGCCGGCGCTGGAGTCGGTTGCCACAGCGATGGGCTGGGTGCCATGCCGGGGGGGTGGGAGGGGGGATATAGCCCCGCACCCAGGTGTGCCAGCACAGGACCCCGGCGCGCGGCGGTGGGAGCACCGTGGGGCACCGTGAGAGCTGGGCGCTGGTGGGGACCAAAGGCTCCTGCCCCGGCTCCCACTGCCCCCCCCGCCCCCCCCGCCCCCGGCCTTTGATGTGCCGGGACTTCGCCCTTGGTAAAGCTGTGAGGTTCCCAAGGAGTTCCTGGCTGGAGCCCGGCATCCAGCACCCAGGCATCCCGGGCTCCGTCGCCACTTGGTTCCCCTTGCCCCGCTGCGGCCGGGGGTCGGAGGTGCAGCCGGGGGCTCGGAGCCCCCCGGGGGCTCCCCGGTTCCTGGTGGGAATGGCCAGGAGGAAGCGGCTGCAGCTGGCCCCAGCGGTTGGCGCCGGGCTGGGGGCCGGGGGGAGGAGGGGAAGCTGGGGGTGGGGGCCAAGGCCAGCCACCCTCCGGGATGCCCCCGGTGTGTGGTGGGGAGGAGGAGACGCAGCGCTTTCATCCCCGCTGCCTCAAAAGCAGCCTGTGTGCCGCCCCTCCGCCGGGTATAAATAGCGGGGATTGAGGCCTGGTGTGACACTGGAGTCACTTCTGCCACCGCCACCTTGGGTACTCCCCCCTCGAACCCCCGCCGCCCTGCGGGACCTCAATGGGGTCATTGTGCTCGGTGGCCCCGCGGGCCACGTCCCCAGCAGCTGCCGAGCCCAACCTCGCCGTCGGCTTCCCACCGCGTGCCGGGGCCACCGCGGGGTTGGGGGCCACCCCATGCAGGGAGGGGGCAACCCGATGGCTTCCTGCCATCTCCACCACCTTGCCAGGCCTCCTCCCGTCCCCGTCCCTGCCCGGGCAGCGCCGGCAGCTGCTGTGGGGTGTAATGGCGGGGTGTTGCCCGCCCCGGGGGTGGAGAGCGGCGCGGGAGGCTGCTGCCACCCAGCAAGACGGGGCCGGCCGGGCACGGAGCTTCCCTGCCTGCAGCCGGCGTGGCCACAGCTGTGTGGGCTGAGCAGACCCCGCTCCCACCCCGGCACCCGGCCCAACCAGCTCCTTGGCGTCCCGGCTGCCCACGGACAGGCTGCTGCAGGCAGGGCCCCCCCCACCCCCCAGGGCCAGGCAGGTGCAGGGCTCCCCGGCGTGGCTGGGGGGACACGGGGGGCCAGGAGGAGCCGGAGCTGCCTCTGACCCCGCTGTGCTGCTGGGACACAGCCACTGCGATGCCCCCCTGGATGCCCAGGAGAGCGGGAGGGGATGTGACAACCCCCCTCACTCCCAGCCAGACACACACACCCCCCCCAGGTGCACCAGGACATCCCTGTGCTGCTGCGGGATGTCCCTGTCCCTGCTCCCCCCTCGTCGCTTCCCCACATTGTGTCCCCCGTCCGGCCCCACATCCCGTCTCAGCAGATGGGCCCTGACCCCCACCAGCTGCAGCCCCCCCCCCCCACTGTGTGTCCTGGCCAGGGACCCCCCTGACGGGGGTGGGGGTGGGTGCAGAGCGTGCACAAGTGTGTGTGGCACCATCTGTGGGGTGGGGAGTCCTGCACCCCACATCCCCCCACCTGCTCCAGCCGTGGCGGTCGAGTCCCCGGGGCTGCTTTAAGCTCTGCCACAATTTGGGGAGTGAGGAGCCGCAGTGCTCAGCCCTGTGGGGCACAGGAGCAGGGGTGTCCTAGTGTCCCACACCCCGGGACTCAGATGGGCCATGATGGCACATCCCCCAGGCCAGCCCAGAGCTTTCTGAATTCATCTTGGATTCAGCAAATGGCTGTGGCCGGAGAAAAAAGGAAGGAACTGGAGCAGGGTCTTCACCAGCAGCATTTTCCTTTCCTGCAAGTCGGGAGCTGGTGCTTTTCCCCGGGAGGATGGGCAGCGCCGGGGCTGCCGGGAGGCCATTTTCTCTTTACCTCTTGTTTGGCCCTTGTTTGGCCAAGCACCCCCCCCACGGTGGCTCCCGGGGCTCTCCCTTTCCACCGTCTCGGTGTGTTCGGTTGAGGGGCGTCGAGGGGCTCGGAGGGATGGGGGGGCCAAGGTGGGGGCCGTGTGGCCGGGGGAGGCCGGCGCTTCGCTGGGGAGGTTACACAAGAGCCCCGCTCGGCTGATGCTCCCAAACCCACAGATGATCTAATCTCCTGCAGTTTAACCTATCGCTGCCGTATCGCATTTCCCCTCAAAACCCACTCCTGCTCAGAGCACCCGGCCCCCCCCGTGCGGCAGCACCGATGGGCGACTGCCCGGTGACACCGGCAGCCCCCGGGGAGCCCATCAGTGGGGCTGAGACTGCGGGCACCGGGAGAGTGGGACCCTCCTCCCCCCCTCAGGGGGGCTTTCTCAGCTCTGGGGCTGGCACCATGGGGCTGAGCTGAGCTCAGTCACTGGCAGAGCCCTCGCTCCTCCCTGACCCCAGCCCTGGAGCCGGAGGGCAGCCCAGGAACCACTCTGTGCCAGCCTTGTCTGGGGCACTGTCACAGCTTTGGTGTGAATCTCACCACAGCAAACCCAGGATGCTCCTGGCATCACCAGGGCGAGGGGCTGGAGGAGCACCTGGCTCCGGGCTCTCCGGGAAAGGGGTCCGGCAGAGCTCCCACGGTCCCACTGGTGGCCAGGACAGCTCCTGCCTTCGCCAGCACGTGGGGTGCCAGGACGTGCTCCAGCCTGTGAGCAGGCGTTTTTCAGGGCAGGGCTACCCCACACCAGGCCAGCACCAGCCCAGCGTGGCCAAGGTCTCTGCTGGGTGAGCTGAAGGCGCTAAGGGGAGACAAAGGGTTTAATGAAGGGTTGTTGGCCTCTCTCTGATCCTTCCGCCCATTATCTAATCAGAGCAGGGCATTTAAAAGGCCACGGTGCAGGGTGAGTCACTTCCCCGGCCGGTGCCTCAGTTTCCCCCACAGGTACCGCGCCGGGGATGAGCTGAGCCCGGCTCCCCGCAGCGTGTCTGGGCGCTGGGGAATGCGGCGCAGTGGGTCCAGCCCAGGCTGGATTCCTCCTCCTGCTCCTCGCTCCACACTGACTCACCCCCACCCCGGGCACAGCACCTCCCTCACCCCCACATCCCACCCCCTTTAGCCCCGGGAAGGGGCGCAGGGTGGTCCCTGAGCTGCCAATAAGGTCTGGCAGGAGGGAGGGCGAGAGCCGGGGGGTGCTGGGGTGTCCCGGTGCCCGGCAGCGCGGGTCGGGGGACCCACACCATCACGGCGGTGCCGGTGGCGCGGGGTCTGGCTCTCCTTCCTGCCCGGATTTCCTGCCGCTGTTCCCAGAATAGGCCGTGGCCCCACATCCGTGGGGGAGCCCCCACGCAGCCCCCGGCCGGCAACCGGCCCCGCTGCCCCGAGCAGCACTGGCACCCGGGGTCAGGCACGGGGTGAGGCGGCAGCACCGGTGTCCCCGTGGCCGGGGCCACGTGGCGGGGCTGGCAGAGGTGCCCTCCACCCCGGCCGGCCCCGGGCAGGCGGCTCCGTCACCGTAAACAGGAACCGTGGCGGGGGGAAGCGAGGGGGGGGTGCCTGTGCCCATGACGGGAGGGGTGTGAACGGTGCCCGGGGAGCACGGGTGGGGGTGCAGCACCCCCCTGGGGTGTGAGTGTGCACATGTGCCAGTGTCTGTGTGCGCACTGAGCACGTGTGTGTGTGTGTGTGTGTGTGCACGACTGTGCATGTGCCCATTTGGGGCGGTGCCGCCCAAGCGGGGGGTGCACACGCGTGTGCAAGGATGAGGCTGGGAGGAAGCGTCTCCTCCCGTCCCAAGCCCACCCTGGGTCAGGGTTTCCTGTGTCACAACCCGCCCGTGGGGCTCCTCTTCCTCCTCCCTGGTGTTCCTCTTCCTCCTCCCCAGCTCCTTTGATGGGTGGCAGCCCCAGCAAGGGGCACAGAAGGTGCTGGGCACCAGAGTCGTGTGTGAGTGTGCCCACGCACCCGTGTCTGCACCGTCCTGCACCCCACGCTGTGCCACAGTTGCCATGGGACTGCTGGCCACCCCCACCGGCCCCTCGGGGAGCATCCCTGAGCCCCCAAGGCCCCAGGCTGGCACCGTGCCCCCCACCCAGGTGAGGTTGCCGCATTCCTGACGCGGCTCCAAGTGGAGCAGTGGGCAGGCGTGGGGTGGGGATGCTGCTGTGCTGAGTGTGCGCCCGTGGGGCAGCGCATGGGGCAGCCTGGCAGGACACGCTGCCCCACACTGTGCCCTGGGACCCCCCACTGTCATCACCCCCAGCCCTTGGCACTGGTTTGGGCTCAGCAGAATCTGTCCCACCCGGCCCCAGCTCTGCCTCCACCCTTTGTGTGGGCAGGATGGGGCTGGCGCCCCGTGGGCAGTGGGGTCAGCCCCGTGGGGTGGGCTCATTGACCCGTGGGTGCCCCCTGTCAGCCAGCCATGCCCTGTGGGACCCTCTGGGCAGGGGGTACCCCACGCTCCCTGGCCAAGGGGCAGGGTTGAGGGGTGGGTGCTGAGGATGCTGCACCCCAATGTCCCACCCTGAAGTGGGGAGCCGGACTACACCCCCCACAATGCATTGCTGGCCCCACCCACTCGGGGTGGCCACAGTGCATTGTGGGGTGGGTAGTCTGGGGGGGCCAGCCCGTAGGGTGCGATGGGGTCCCAGGGTCGGTGTGGGTGGCATCGCTGCCTCCACTCGGTGCCCACGGTGGCAACGCTCCCCTTCCCCAGGCGATGCTGATGCTCCCGCACCCGGGGTCCCCGCTGGGGCCAGGTGGGGGCACGGGAGGCTTCGGGGTGAGGGGGGGCCTGGGGGTCAGCCCCGGGATGGCGGCAGAGGCACGGGGAGGTGTGGGCAGCGCGTGGCCAGGGCAGCTCTCACCCAGGCTGGACCACAAAGCACCCCAGCCAGGAGCTGTGGGATGGGATGGGATGGGATGGGATGGGATGGGATGGGGGAGCTTTACTTTCCCCTGATTCATGGGTCTGGGTCACCCCAGGAACAAGGTTCCGCGTGTGCCCAAGGAGGCTACTGAAATCCCTGCTCCTTCCCCTCCCCAGGGCTGGCAACTTGCTTAAGCATTTATAATAATAATAATGATAATAATAACAATAATAATAGTAATAACAACAACAACAACAACAAGCTGAGTTGTCATCTGACTCCTGGAGCCGGTGATTTAAAGCAAACCAAGAAATGTCTGAGAAACAACCGCACGGGGCTGAGCCGAGTCGGGGCCGGGTCCCGTGGGAGGCTCAGCCCGGCTGGAGGGGGCTTTCGAGGGGAGGGGGGTGCAGGGGGTGAGGGCTCCAGGTCCTCTCAGCTGCGACGGGGGGGAATCTGTGCCTGAGCGCCCCTTCCCCACCTGCCAGGGGCTGGACACCCCCATTTCCAGGGCTCCCCAGGAGCAGGAGCCGGATCCTGCCCCACTGAGGGGGGGTCTCAGCCCAGAGGAGGGTCCTGGTGATGGGCAGGAGCCGGCAGCGGGTGCTTATGGGGCTGATGCAACCGTGGGGACCTCTGACCCGCCATGTCTGCGATTGCCACACCGCCTGCGGCTCTCGGCGTGGGGCCGGCGCTGGGTCACAAGGAGGGGGCTTCCCGGGGCAGGGGGGGGACGGGACGGGGGCTGCGGCGGCAGAGCTGGGGCGACGGGGCAGGGCTGGACGTGCCGGGGCCCTGGGTTCCCTCTGCTCCTCCTGGGCTGAAGCCAGGGGGGTGAAGGGGGTGAAGGAAGAGAGATGACCCCAGCCCCGCGGGGAGCCCCTCTGTGTGGCCACGGGCCAGCGGCGTCAGGGGCCGTCAGGGAGGCAGCGGAGGCGCGGGGGCTGGGAGCCCTGCACCCTACGTCAGTGGGGACGGGGAGCTCAGCCTCCCGAAAGGGACCGTGAGCTCAGGGAGCCGAGAATAGCCCTGGCCTCACCGCGGGCAGCGGGGCCCTGGCCCGGCACAGCCAAGGATGGCCCCGCACCCGGGCACAGAGGGACTCACCATCCTCCCCGGGGCCGGGGCCAGGCTGCACGTGGGACCCTCTGCGGTGACTCCCCCTCTCCCAGCCCCGTCACAGCTGGGAGCCACCCAGCCCTGCGTGGCACTGGGGTCCCCCCTGCCCGGGTGGCTGCCGGCATCACTCCCGGGGTGACTTCATCTCTGGGGCTCACCTGGCCTCAGCAAAGGTGCTGGGCAGAGCTGTTGGGGGATGTGGGATGCCCCAGAGGCAGGGCATGGCCGGCAATGCCGGTCTGGGCCATCTGCCCAGCAGCCGGGTTGTCCCCGGGCTGCGGTGCCCAGACACACGGCTGGAGGCCACCGGGACACGTCCCCGGGAACCGGGAAACACACGGAGCAGATTGTGTGTTTCTAAGGACACGCCTGGGTGTTCACAGCCCTGCCAGCGTCACCACCGTCCTGCCCCAAGGACACCCCCCGCCCGCCACGAGGCAACCCCGGGCCTGGTGGGACGAGGGGGGGCTCCAGCCGTGGGGCTCCGTGCCGGGAGGGTGGGAATTGCCAGCTCCTTACTCACCGTGGCCAGCGATGGCTCACCTGAGCGCGCCGGGGCAACCTGAGTCACCGCTCGCCCCCGTGACTAAGGCTGAGCCACTCGGCCCCGCAGGGCTCGTGGACGGGGAGGGGGAGCCGGGACCCCCACACACACCCCGGGCCGTGGCCCCCACGCTCCCCCCAAGGCCAGGCTGGCCCGGGCAAGCGGAGGTGAAGCGGTTCGGCTGCCCCTTCCTGCCGGGGTGTGCCCCGAGCGAGCCCTGCCGTTGGCCCCGTGCCCGTGGGAACGCTCCCACTCACTGCCCGCAGCTCCACAGCGAGGCCCCCGCCGGGCACCGTGATGGCTGGACCCCCCCTCCCCAGCCCCCGCTGCCCCTCCATGGCCACCCCAGCTCTGCTCCCCCCCGTAGGACCCACATTGCTCCCTTTCCCTGGGGAAGTCGTGGAGGACAAGGGGGTGTCCCGTGTCCCGCCCGCCCCCCCCACAAAGGCTGCAGCCTGGAGTCTTCTGCAGCTGTGAGGAGAGAGAAACACACGCCCCCGCCCCCCCTTTTCCCTCCTCCCCCCCCTTCTTCCCGCACCCGGCGGCAGCTCTGCCCTAATCCCGTGACCCCGCGCCTGAGAGGGGAATGCAGAGCCTTGCGATAAAATCCCCCTTTGCCAAAGCTGTGAAATCAGCCAGGAATTCAGTCCAAAAGGAAAAAGGGGGGGGTGGGGGGAAGGAAAAGGAAAAAAAAAAAAAAAAGAAAGAAAAGAGAAAAGCTGCTGCCCCGGGGGCTGGTGGGGGATTTCCCCAAAGAACAAGGGCTGGGAATTCCCTTCCTTCGAGGGACAGGACTTCCAAGAACCGGCCCCCGAAAGATTCAGGGCTCGGGATGGGGCGGCGGCGGAGCCGACAGCGGGGTCCTGCCGGGGTCCGGCCTGAGAGTGGGGCACACACAGCGAGCGGGCACCGTGGGAAGCGTCCCCGTGGGACCCCGGGTGAGCCCCTCTCCTCTGCCCACACCGCCCGTCCTGCTCCACTGGCCACGAGCCCCTGCGGGGGCTAATCCCGGGCCCGGGGCGGGTAAGAGGATTGCGGGGGCTGCGTGTGGCCGCAGCGGGATTTGTGTAGGTATTTGCTGGTCGGATCGTCCCTCCCGGAGCTGCTCAGCCGTGCGGGGTTTGGAGAACGCTCCCTCTGGAGACGGCGGGAGCCTCCTCTGATGCCACACAGCAATTATGCCCAAGCCTGACTGTAATCTTTAACGATTTATTCCCAGGGCAACACAATAAACTAAACACACAAAATCTGGGCTGCTGGGAGTCCCGTGATCTCCCAGCTGGTATCTCTGGAGGTTATGGATACCTCCATCCGTACTGAAACCCGCACATCCTTCCTGAAGCCCCAGCTCCTGGAGTCACGGGGCTCTGCTGGAGGGGATGAGCTTCCACCCGGGACGGAGACGGAGCCGTTGCAGGGAGGGTGCTGACCGGGAAACGGGGCTCCTCGGGGACATGGGGACATGCCCTGCCCTTGGGGCACCACAGGCTCTGCCAGCAGACCCGAGTGGGCCACACTCTCAGCCTGCACCGGAGCAGTGGCCCCCAGGGGGGCTGTGACGTCCCCTTGTCGCCCAGTGCCAGAACCGGGCTGCAAGATGGGGGGCTGCTCCCCAAGGAGGTGACTCTGGGGTGACGCGTTGTCCCTGCCCATGGCCCCTCCTGCTGCACGAGCCCAGGCCGTGGCAGGGCCAAACCTGCTGGGGCCTGGCTGCCCCCCGCTTCTCACTGCGCCGGGGGCCTCACCCCACACCGCAGAGCTGGGGACGTGGCCCCCAGGGGGATGGCTCTCGCAGGCCCGGGGCTCCGCAGCTCCCGGGGAGAACAATGGCACGTCCCGGCCCCGGCCCCTCTCCCGGGGACAACAATGGCAGGAGCTGGAGCCGCCTGAGCTCATCTCCCCCCCCCCGAGAGCCCAGAGGGGCTGGGGGGCTGCGGCACAAAGGCTCCCTCCTCCCTCCCTCCCTCCCTCCCAGCTCCGCTCCTTGCACATGGAGGGGCCCCGCTCCCACCCCAGCGGGATCTGCCCACCCCGGGAGCGGCCTTTGGGACCCAAACAGCTGCAGTGTTTGGGGGGGGGGGGGGGGGGGAAAAANNGCAGGGTTTGGGGGGGGGGGGGGGGATACAGAGAGCTCCCCCCCGGCTCTCTCCGGGCCCCCTTCGCTGCTGCCTTGTGGGTCGGGGAGATGCAGCCCCCTCCTCGCTGCAGCCCGGCCGCCAGATCCCCCCCTCCAGCTGCTTTGTGTCTCCCTGTGCCAGGGCATTGTCTGCGAGGGAGAGACCCGCCGGAGGCGGCCTGAGGTCACGCAGCATCCCCCCCC
>BJBW01000498.1:29975-66922 GCA_004320125.1 Scolopax mira | reverse complement strand
CTCCAATCCTTGAATCATCTTTGTTGCCCTTTGCTGGACTCTCTCCAGTAGCTCCCTGTCCCTCTTGAACTGGGGAGCCCAGAACTGGATGCAGTATTCCAGTTGTGGCCTCACCAGTGCAGAGTAGAGGGGGAGAATGACCTCCCTCGACCTCATGGCCACACTCTTTCCTATGCAGCCCAGGATCCCATTGGCCCTCTTGGGGCTGTGAAAAGTGATTTTCTTGTGATTTACAATTCTGGTCATTCAATCACTGGTCACAGGCATTCCCAGAACACCCAGCATCTGAAATAAAGTATGGAACAACTCTGTTTTCCTTAAACTCCATTAAATCTATGACATTAAACCTGACTAGTTCCCTCTAAACATGAGGAGGAACTTCTTTCCTGTGAGGGTGTCAGAGCCCTGGAACAGGGTGTCCAGAGAAGTGGTGGAGTCTCCTTCTCTGGAAACATTCAGAACCCGCCTGGACAACTTCCTGTGCAACCTGCTCTGGGTGGACCTGCTTTGGCAGGGGGTTGGACTAGATGATCTCCAGAGGTCCCTTCCAACACCATGTGATTCCATGATTCTGTACCCAATTAATCAACTCCACCCTGCACGTGTGACAACACATTGCTTGCCCAAAAGCCTCGCCCCAGGACATTTTGCTCAACTCATACACATACTGCAGGGACCCTTGCTTTCCAGTACACACATTGCAACCTGACCTCTTACCAAAAGAACCTGACCTTACCAAGCAGGCATGGATTTTGCACACCATACTGGCCGATTATACATTTTTAACAATTTGGTTTATGAGTCCCGGTTAAGAGGAAAATTTTATGGTGTCAAGTCTTTTCTTGTGCTGGCCTCTGCAAACAAACATCTAAAGCATCATCCAGTACTCTTAAAAACCATGGCACTCCAGATTCCCTGTCCCTAACCTATAACCTGTCTCCTAACAGTGAAACAGCAACCGGTTTGGACAAGAGCCCATCTCATTTGCTAGCACCAAGCCCCATGTCAGGAAAAAAAAACCCAACCAAAAAAGGACTTCTTTTTGTTGTTTGTTGGGGTTTTTTTGTTGCTGTTCATTCCCTTAATGGCTCTCATTAATTGCCAGGGTCCACCTTTCAAGTAAGCAGCTCTGGTGTTTAACAACATGCAAAATTAGCTGGCCCTGTTACTGTTTATCTCAGAGGCAGGCACGGAAATTTCCAAGCGTGCGGCTTCTGCCGTGCCCATTAGAAGGGAGAGCAGGGACATTAGTCTTTGTGACATATGGTATTCAGATGCACCCCGCTGACACAGAACATAAATGGCCTGGGGGTACTGATGGTGAACACGTAACTCCTGAAGCCACCACGGTCCCACTGCCCACCAATTTGTCACTGTATTACAGAAGCCATGTGTATTCGCTCGCTTCTGCTAAATATCAGTTCAAAAGTTTGGGGTTGGGGGGGGCGGCGTGGCACTACCAAAGGGGCAGCCAAGTAAAACCAGCAGCCCGCTCCAAAGGTTTTTCCACGCTGAGTGATGAGTTTTTTCTCGGGAGGTGGCAATCACTGGGAGAAATTCCACCCGCCCGCCTCTCTCAACGAAACCCCACAGCCAAGGGAAGCTCTCGCCTCTCGTTCCGCCTGGATGCTTTGTGGGTCCCTCTCAAATGTCTTGTAACGCTGCAAATGAGAACAGATGCAAATGCAAGAGGGAGAACTAGTAAATAATGGACTGTCTGATTACTGTCCCGAGCAGAGCTCAGTTGATAATTACGAAGAACCTCAAATAAGCTATGCGGCTCTAGGAATGGATCTAAAAATCACTTTTAGGGGGGGAAAAAAAGAAAACAAAACCACCAGATCACATTTTCTACACTACTGTCATAGAATCATAGAATCATTTGAGTTGGAAGGGACCTTCTGTTCCTTTTATTTTGAGCTTAATATATCTACCGCTTCACTTACTTTGAGCTTAACAGAAGCACCCAAACCAGAGACAAACGCTTTTGCTGCTTCATTTAAGAAACATGAAAATCTTGCATATAGACTCGTAAAATACAGGTCTTCTATTTCTTTTTTATCTTCATCTATACCTTTAAAGGCCAATCTCCTTTTGGCTACAAATATAAAAGTAGTGTGGCTGACACTGGAAAACTGGCATACGTCCAGCTGTAAAACCGCTTGAAAGACACATTTAACGTTGCACCCAAACTAAAAGAAATCTCCCCCGCTACTGACAACAGCAGCCAGTTGAAAAGAGAAACCAAATACTGGAGGAGGAAAAGATTGGAAGGTGAAAGCTGAAGATGTTACGCCCACTAAATCATACAAATACTCTTTCACTCTATAGAGCTGTGGAGCCCTGCTGGAAGTCCTCCTGTATCTCCTCTTCTAAGTATCCTTCGTTGAAGTCAACAGAAATTAAACACGGGGGCTAACTAAGGCCCCTCATGCAGGTGACCAATTGGAACACTAAGACAAGGTGGGGCTGTATCTCTAGACCCACTGGCCTGGATCTTCTCAAGTCACCAAACCTGTGCAAAGCAACTGAAGAATGGTTCCCAAGAACTTATCTGAACACAGTTGAGCATTTTTACTACTAGTTTGCAATGAGAAAAGAAAACTACATAGGAATATAGAACAGAATAACAGTATTTCTAAAGTCCTCTTAGACCAATAAAGGGCTGTCACTAGGAGGGGAAAAAAAAACCTAATACATTTCAGTTGAAGCATCTTCCCCCCTATGCTCAGTCTTTATGAAAAATACATTAATAATTAAAAATAAAATAGAGTAGTTATGATCCCTGCCTGTTTCTACCTTCCCTATACAGCCACCCCAAAAATCAGTATCACACAAGCAGGTTAAGAATTCACAAATAATTCCATAACCAGTCCACCAAGCCATTTTGTGAGAGAGGATGAAGGAATGAAGAATTCAAGTTTTAAGTGGCCAAACAGCAATTGGGGGAGGGGGGGGATAAAATAATATTGGTTATTTCTATGACAGCCTTTTAACATTTTACATTAAGTAAAAAGAATGCATTGGAACCCTAAGTTCTTGCCCATGACTTTATCGAAGAGGAAAAAGCAAAGCAAACAACCAAACAGAAAAAAAAAATCAGCAAGTTAAATACCAAACATTGAAAGTAATGGAAAAAACAAGTTTAACTGCAGTTCACATAAAAACAGAGAAAAAGAAAAGTACAGTTATTTTGAAAACATACACAAACAGATTTAGATTTGGAAAATGGGACATTTTAGCGTTCACATCTTTCCTGCTGCTATTAGATTGAACCTGAAGAGATGCTGAGTATTTAAAAGCCTGAATTTGGAAAAATACTATGCAAAAGCCCAAGATACAAGCACACAAGTAATCGTTTGTGCTGGCTAATGGAACTGCTTGAATGTCCAGGTAGAGGGTAACACAGCCAGGACTAAGACTGATTGTTTTTCCTGCAAGATGCAAAGACTCCCGAAACCCCGTTACAATTAGCAATGGGGGGCACAACCATATACATATCAACACAACGTTACTTATAGAGTGGAAGATGTGCACTGTGCTCAATCCTCACGTGTAAACCTGAACAAAAAGGTATCCACCCCCTAAAGTAAGTATCTTTGCAGACTGATTTGTTTATTTCCAGTTCTTCACTGCTAACTCTCCTCCACTCAGCGCCCCAGCCTACAACTGGACTGAACAGAAAACACTAACATTTTTCAATTAAAGACAGGAACTTAGAAAGAAATCTAGGAAAGAAGAGAGTACTTAAGGAGGTGGATCTGTGAGGCAGTCTTCCTCCCTCTCTCATGCCCCTTTCTTTGGTATCAAATGTATAAACCTAGAAGTGATTCCCATGGCATCCCATAAAGATTCCATGTGGGTATCAGAGCTGTTTTCCAAACGTGAGATGACAGGGGCACAAGCACGGAGGACTGGGACACCTTAAGGCAGGTCTCCTCATCGGCTAACAGCAGAGCTGTAGCAAGACTATAAGAAAATATCTGCCAGGTATCCAGAAAGCTGAAATGGCATCTTCTAGAGCATTTTCTTTTCAACCGTTGCCACCTCCACTAGAGAATGGCATCTTAAAAGCAACGTATGTTGTTTGGCAGTGTTTGATGCAATTGTCTAATTACCGTGTCATGAAGCTGTACCTGACCACAACTCTACTGCCATAAGGTAACACTGATGCCAATCATTCCTCCGTTCGACAGCCTAACAAATACCAGTTTCAGCCATGTTGAAAGCCAAATGAGGACTCTTCCTCTTCCTTGGAAGTTACATCCACAATGTAACTGTAATTCCTATTTAGAGGCATCTCCCTCAGGCAGAAGGGAGAAAACAGAGGAACCTGTCAGAGGAGGAGAAGTAAGGATGGTGAGGGCACTGAAGTTTATTTAAACCCCATTAAATTAACACAGGTATCGTTACACGTTTAAAACTCAATGTCTCAGAAAATAAATTGTCTTTTTACATTCGTTTAAAGCAAGTCTGAGCTGCAAGCGTGGAAACTCTTCTTCCACAAACCTATAGACCTCACCTTCTCCCATAAGCAACCCAGGGGACCAGATTACAGTCTGGATGTAAATCAAACATTTTCACAACCAGTGAATAAATCTTGATTTGTTCAGGGCCTTACATATTGGAAAAGGCTTTGGAGCAGCATTTTAAAGTTATTTAGAAGATGAGGGATTATTTTCAAAAAAGGGATAAATCACTTAAACTCAAAATGCAACTGGGTAGTTTGCAGAACAAGCATGTCTACCCTAAATATTCTTGCAAGACCAGGTAATAAAAAGTATTTATTCTTTTAATATTAACAAGATGGAGAGAACCTTACATAAAGCTGAATGCAAAGTGGGAAGACTACAAATGCCTTTGGCTAGACAACTTACAAAACCACTTACATTTCCTGAGCTTTAGTCTACCTGATTTTTTTTTCCCCCCCCGAAACATTTCTCAAGGTCTTGAATGAATTTAATCCGTTCATTTTACCGAGTTGGACTGAGTAGTTTTACCAAATTCTGCTAATTTGCCACCGAGCAGCTTCACAGAGGACGAACACGCCACAGCCCAGCTCCAGCAGCCCAGCCAGGTGGTGATGCACACGGCGCCTGCATGGCTAGAAACCATGGTTCTGCACTTCAGTGGCACTCCAGACACACTGGAAATAGCTTTTCAAAATAATAATAAAAAAGACAGAGACCTCCCACAAGACAAGGCACAGATCCTGACAATTTTTTGTGCAGCCCTAGGGTATCACAGAGACGAAGGCAAAAGCTGCACGGGGACAGCATCGGCGGAGAAAAGTGGGATTATGACTGACACAGCGACAACCTAGTCCTCACGGAGAAATGGAAAGCACATGTGTCCTTTCACAACTCCACACCCAGTGGCATTTAACAATGCCGACTGCAAAAAAATACAACCGCAGTCAGTCAGTTTGCCCGCTGACGAATTGGTACCAAAGCCCTGGAAAATCCTACAAATAGTAGCAAAGTCTTTTCACGCTAAATAATATGTCTGCGGCAGAGATGAATCCAGTTCAAGGGTGATTAGAAGCAGGAAGTAATAAAGGAGGAGAGTCAGCATCAGACTCAGTAGAAAGTCTTTAACACTCAATTATCATAACTATAAACAGCAGGAGAAGTTTTTAAAATTTATTGAAATCAGGCTAGCAATGGATGCAACCCATCTAGGTTGTGTTTTCTTTTTTTTCTATGAAACTCCTTAGCATATCAATCAGCTTTCAGGAACAACTAATAAATTTCAATATTGCTTTTGAAGCTCATACTGAAGCATGTGACAGGAGGAACTATTAGGCTTATTATTGATTTGCCATAATAAGGTTAATGAGCATTCATTACTTTATTAATTTGAAGACAGCAGAATTGATGGGAAACAAATATTAGAAAATATCATCAATAAATACTTAGTATACCACGGATTTTGAAGCTTTACCTTCTCTTCACCAAGGGAAGGAATCCTAGAAATATTTGAATTCCAATCCTACCTTCCCTTGCCATTACGGCTACAAATAGATCAAGGGAATGTTTCCTTCTCACCTTAAACTACATGCAAGTATAAAAATTCCATTAAAAGACAAGATGGGTAAAAATATGCCCGTGTCACACCACCCTGAGCCGGGCCACCACCTATCAAAATGAGAAACTGCAGAATTCAGAAAACCCTTTTGCATCAGCCTGAGGAAATCACATTTGCAGAGAAGGGAACCCACCAGTAAAAACTTAACGATGCTTTAGGTCTGAAGAACAACTAAAAGTGTGGGCAGGTCATTTGTGGACTACCTGACAACACTCAGATGATTCAAAGGCTCCACAGTGCTTTTGTGGATCTCGCCCCCAAAAAGAGTACCATTATAAAGCACTCATACTCCCCTAGCCTCCAGCCATGAAAACCAAGACATAAATCCAGCAAAGGAGTCAACAAGCCTCTTGATTACCAATAAAATTGTTACTAACAAACATATAAACATCTTTCTAAACTACTTCCTTATTTTAAGTCAAACACTGTAAACTAGTTAGATTGATGGTAATTATTCAATCCTGAAACCTATTTTTTGCCTCAGCTAAAAAAATAAAGATGGAGCTAAAAAAAAAAAAAAAAGAAAAAAAAAGAAAAAGAAATCTTAATTCCCAGCCTTACAAAAAATGTGGATTTGTTTTCTATTACAGCATGTGGGTTTTGCTGATGCAACTACTACCGGAAGAAACAGCCTCGATTCAATTTTGTACTTGACTCACAGGCAACTGCAGCACAGGCAGGGCTAGCAGAGTCAGCTTTGAAGTGGCCCAACACTTTCCGTGATACAGCCCATTTTAAGTCGCATCTGCAACATACGATCTTCATTATCTGGCCTGAGATTGTGTATCTGGGTGGCTGAATGCTCACTGTGCAGGAAAACAGAGAAACACATTATTTTACCCACGTGAAAAACAGAATCGACTTTTTTCCTAAGGCTTGTTTCAGATCTTGAATTTGAGAGTTTGGAGGAGGCTACCGTACCACAGACACTTCATTTGCTGCCCCTCTCACAAGCTCCCCTAAATTGGCCAAGTTATAAAACAATGAAAGCAGAGTAATTGAAAATTATACTACTAGAAAGTCCCATCAAACCATTTAGCGCTGCTGCAAAGATCTCCCACACCCCTGACTGACTGCAGAGCAGGGAATGAAACTACCTGAGGTGACCCAAAAGATTAAGGTTTCGGTGGGACAGTAAACACAGAAGATGAGAAACAAAAGAAATGAGAACAAAGATTTGGTGGGGAGCTGTAGCATCACGCAGGACAAGCATAACGACCTGAAACAGAAATCCAGGCTTCTGTCCCCGCTTGGTCAGGGTGAGGGAAAAGAGCTGAGAGGCAGTGGAGGAGAGCAACGAAGAGAGAGCTCACATGAGACAAGAGAGCAGGGGACATGAGCCAGCAGTGTGCCCAGGTGGCCAAGAAGGCCAACAGCATCCTGGCCTCTATCAGGAATAGTGTGGTGAGTAGGACCCAAGAGGTGATTGTCCCCCTGTACCGGGCACTGGTGAGACCCCCCCCACCTTGAGTGCTGTGTCCAGTTTTGGGTCCCCTACCACAAAAAAGACACTAAGGTGCTGGAGGGGGTCCAGAGAAGGGCAACAAAGCTGGTGAGGGGTCTGGAGACCAAGTCCTGTGAGGAGAGGCTGAGGGAGCTGGGGGAAGAGGGGTTCAGTCTGGGGAAGAGGAGACTGAGGGGAGACCTTCTTGCTCTTTCCAACTCCTTGACAGGAGGCTGTAGAGAGATGGTGGTTGGTCTCTTCTCCCAGGTCACAGGTGACAGGACAGGACAAGGGCTTCAAGTTGCACCATGGGAGGTTCAGGTTAGATATGAAGAAATATTTCTTTCCTGAAAGGGGTGTCAGACATTGGAAGGGGCTGTCCAGGGAGGTGGTTGAGGCACCATCCCTGGAGGTGTTCAAGAATTGACATAGTGCTCGGGGATATGGGTTAGTAGTGGATTGGTGCTGTTTTGGGTGTGTTGTGGGGTTTGTGTTTTTGGTTTCTGTTGGTTTGGGTTTTTTTGTTTGGTTGGTTGGTTTTTTTTTCATTGGTTAAGGACTAGATAGTCTTAAAAGGTCCTGTGATTCTGAGATCCTGGGATGCCTTCATCCAGCCACTCCTCCTCTCCCACGAAGCTGCCAGAGAGCAGCATCCCAGCAGGAAGGGCTTCACTAGCTCAGCTGGCACAAGTTTGCACTCCCTGTTTAGAGACCATTGATGCCCAAACGAAGCTCATTTTTGTTCTGCATGAAGCCTGCAAAATTTATCTTTACTCAAACGCCTATAAAATTCCCTTTAGACAGGACAATCAAACAAACCCACAAACCTGAGATGGCCACACAAATCAATTTAGAAGTTAGCAGAGAAAACAGTAAACAAGCAGAGATTTGAGACATCTGAACTCTCGCCTCTGCTTGCTGCGTGGCCTCAGGAGAGTAACACCACTCGTGCTCTCTGTTCCTCTGTTCCCTACAGTTCCCCCCCGGGCAGAGGACATTTTGAGAGCTACACTTGGAAGAAGAGCACGAGAATACCCAACAGGAGCTCATCGTTCAGGCTGATATTGAAACACAGGTGAAAAAAGGCATTTGCACAAGAAGGTGAGAGAATCAAGGTCATTAAGGCTAAAGTCACTAGGTAAAAATTAATCATGTTTAAAATGGGACTGTATTTGATTGTAATGTATTGTATTTGATAATAACCAGACTCCCAACTACTGTACATGTCAGAATTCATTTACAGGACATTTACAGCCCTACATACTCTTCTTTGGCTAGCTGAGGATTCTTTCTGACATCCCCACAGTTTTATTTCCCCTTTGCACTGAAGAAGAGGAGGCACCTGCGTTTCTTCAGTCATTTGTAATATTCGGATTCTGCTTTTGAACCTTCCTTTGCCCCAGTTTCTTGTCATCACTGCTTAGTTATCAGCACGGGGAAGCAAGCAAGCAGCTTTCTCTCTTCCCTCAGGCAATGCCATTGCCGCGCTTTGATTTGCGTCACAGAGACACACACACACAAAAAAAAAGTAGAACAGCTGCAGCCCTTAATTGCAGAAACCACGTATGCGAAGCTGAAGCTTGGTTTCACGGTTGCTCTTCCAGCTAGAAAAATTATTGAAGGCCCAGCCCTGCTTGGCCAAAACCATGCTTTACCCGGTCATACCCAAGAACAGTGTACACTGTTTTAGAAACGGTGAAATATGGTAAAAAAAAAATATTTAAAAATATCAATAGTTTTAAGTAGAATAAAGGCAAGTTTAAGAAACATGGACTCCTTTACCAGGCTCATCAACCGAGTGCTTCCCACAAGTGCATTAAGGCAGCAAAAACTACCATTCCTGCTCTCCATCCCCCTCCTTGGAGAGGATAAATGGACACAGGCAATTTATCCTGTTTGCTGTAGTGGGAAGGGTCGAGTGCCTTGATCCTTGATTGGGTGTACATTTATGCACATGTATGTTAATAATTAATAATTAATCTTAATAAATAAATACAAGATCAAAGAGTCAGACCTGGCATTTGCAGCCAGGGGAAGGTCAGTAGATAACACATCCCAAGTTTCTGGGAACATCTTTCCCCAGATTTGAGCCCTAACTCTCTTTCATATATAACATACCCATCTCTATGCATCCATAGGTGCATTCCCACAACAAAACCAAGACTGGTTTCCATTACACGGATATGGGACTGAAGAGCTTGTCATCTTGGGAATTCCCAAAGAGTGAGAGCTGCCACTATGATCCAGCCCTGGCCAGGAAAATAATGACTGTGGCCAGAAAAATACCAATTTGGACTGGAAAATACACATGCAAGCTTATTACCTTAGCCCTCAATATATAATACTTTTTTCCTAATGAAATATTTTCTTGCAGATATATATCCCCACTGCTTTTGAATGGCTGCTTTTGAGGTTTTCACGAAGACATTGATCTGTTTACATACTGTCCAAGTTATCAGATGGTCCCACAGAATATTATGAGATGTAATTTGTTTGTTATGTAGCACATTATAAAGACAGTTTTATACTGAAAAGCATCATCGTCTAATGATGATGATCCTTTGCTTCTAAACAAAACAAAAAAGCAATTCTGAAATGGATAATGCACAAACACATTAATATTTGAGTGAGGATAAGGCGTCTGGGGGGAGGGAGGGTTACACGGCTTCTTCTTTGAGAAATACCAGATACTCATTTGATCAAACCTAAAAGCATATTTAAAAATATTTTTCCATTTAGAAGCAGAAATTAAGTATAGAAAGCACCCAACACCCTAAGAAAGAGAGGGACATCAACTGGATTAATAAATAACATATTGATTTATTACATTAAGAAGAAAGCTTGCAGTACCTCAAGCCCTCAGCAAACCAACAGGCAAATTCCAATGCAAAAAGCATTCGGACTGTGTATTCAAGAGTCAGTTACACCTACACTACCCACGTGCTGCTGATGCAACAGCTGGATAAACCTACTCCCCCATCCTACCTCCACCAGCTGACTCAAGAAGGAGTCAGTAAGGAGCATGTGAAATTTTTTCATTATACTGCAATCACATGTGCGTTACCGGTGCTTACACAGCCCTGCTTTCATCGGGGAAAAAAAAGCCTAAAATAAAAATGTCCCAACTTCAAAGAGTACCCTGTTCTAGTTGTATTTACAGTGCTGCAGAAGTGTGAGGTTTGGATTACTAATGTGGATTTTTCACCACCAAATTCCCAGGAAAATGCAAGCTGTAAAAGGTTTTGCTTGCTTCAACTTCTTGAGCAGAAGTTAAATTTCTTCTAGTCTTGTTTAAAAATGTTCTGATGTTGCTGAAATTTGCATTTTACAAAAACCACACTTAATACCTTTAAAAAAAAAAAAAAAAAAATCACCCTTGAAGCACCGTTCCATTGCTTCAAAGAACAAGCATCCAGTAATATAAAAATAAGTCACCAAGATATGATTTTGCTGGAACTTCCACAATTATTTTCTCTACGGTACTTGTCCGTACTGGGTGAATATGCTGCAGGTTGATGTCTTTACTGTCATGTTTTCAGCAAGTCCAGCCCTCTTCTGGGGACAGTTCAATTCCATTAGTGCATGATGGTCAGTCAGAAACACAGCGGTGTGTTTTCCCCATATTCAAGGGCATTCTTAAAACAGACTGAATAGCTTTGGCTTAAAGCATAGATCTGTCCATTTTTATGAATACTCATTTTTGTGCCTCCTGATCAAGCTATTTGCTCTCAGGGGTTACTATGGCTTCTGCCCAGGAAGCAACAGCCCGACAGCAGAAAGGGAAAGACGATGGCAGAAACCTCTGTATCGGAGCTATTCTCACGCATTTGCTGCCAGGCCTAGAATGTACTTTTGGGCTCACGGTTGCCGACTTATTCTAATTGAGTTTGTCATGGGAAATTTTGAGAGACATGGAGGATAACAATGTTTTCCACCTACAGTGAAATGTTCCGAGAGGCAAGATGCCTGGTGGTTAATTTTCTCCTTTCGGTAAATATGCATATACGCCTGCCTTTTGTTTTTGACTTAGATGATATTTCAAGTATTTTTAGAGGCAACCACCAACTAGACCAAACAGTCTCCCTTTCCTGAAATAGCAGCTCTATTGTATGGTCTCTGAAGCATCCTTACTTTCCCTATCTACCCTCCAAACACAACTCAGTTCTCCTGATCTGCTTGATCAGAGCTCTTCCACACACCTTCAGGGATGCTCACAATTCTACACAGCCCACCTCAGCCTTTGACTACCAAGCCAGTATTTCAGCCAGTAGCATCACCTTGACATTTCACCTTATGGTCTTGTCTGGACAGAAGACAAAACAGGAGAAAGCTCTTTACAGATGAGAGATGGCCCCAGACCAACGGGACCACCCGCATAAAAATGGGCCTGTCCTCAAACACAGCTAGCAAGAAGAGATAGCTAACAGGACAAGTTCATTCCTCCACGGGCAGTGAAAAATCTTACACCAAGGATGAACTTGACTATGAAGAGTGCTGGCTGAATTCTATGTCTATCTTTCAGATGAGTACCTAATGTACCTTGATTTCATTCAAGTTTAGCAAAAGCTAAATCGCAGAAGAACAAGGTGTGCGTGCTGGAAAGACACCAAATGGTGACATGTTTGTACTGCTGTTTGGCTAGAACAATACAACATTTATCAAAAGTTAAACATTTACTCAAAACGGGGCTTCTGAACACTTTCTGTCACAGTGTAAATTGCTGTAATACAGCATGAAGTTCCATACAGAGGAGCACACACAATGGAAGAGGTAAAACAATCCTGCTAAATTGACCCAACCCTTTTCTTGCTGTTTTCTTTTTTTTTTTTGGTGAGCATGAGGAGAGCGGGATAGGACTATTCCATGTTTATCTTCAAGAAGATAATAAATTACGACAGCATCTTTTCCTTTTTCACCTTGATCTAACTTGGTTAAGGGAAAGAAAAAAGAAAATAAAAAAAACAACCGCAAAGAAGGTGGTACAAGAAAGTAATTGACTTTGTTAACCCTGTGGCCTTGTTCCAGTTTCAGCTTTTGTGTCTAGCTGCCTAACCAGAAAGGAAGAGCCAGATAAAAATTACACAGTCAAACCAATTGTTTGTTCAGCACGTTATCAGTACAGCTTCAACCAAATGATCTTGCTTCTGGATGACAAGGAATTCACCCTAGGGCAGCATACTGTGACCCTGGGCACCAATAGCTTAAGGTCCTGGGGTAAAAATCCCTCTACATCCACGTCTCAGTTTAGAAGGGGAACGGCCTGTCCCAAAGCAGGTCATCGGGCAACTCTGCCACACAAAATCTTACTGGCTTTTTTTCTAGCATACAAACTTTTTTAGACTGGTATGCCTTAATGCTGCATTGTCAGTTGCATGACGCTGAGCTACAGCGAGCATTCAAGGAATTTAGCCATAACTTCACTTGAGCCAATTCTTGAGACATATAAGCTCCCAGCCTCCAGAGGCAAGGGGTTGGCCTGAAGTCCCTGAAAATATAAAGGCTGTAACTTGCAAGTCCTTCTTACCACCACTGCTCCAATGTTTATGTATTTATAGACATTAATGTACATGGACAAGTCATCTTAGACTTCTCCAGTGAGATAAAGGATGCAAAAGCCTACTCCATCTCCCTAAATGGTTCAACTTGGCAGAGGGACAACTACAACCGGGATGATCACACAGCTGAAGAGTTTGTCCAAACATAGTGGCTGTCCTGCCCTACTAACAATGGTGTGTTTCTCCCTTCGAATAGTCATCTGATGAAGACAAGAGTGAATTTATCCATCCACAGAACTCAGACAGCACAGAAATGCATTCAAACAGGCGCCACAGAGGCATTTACATAATTACCCAAGGTCACAACGTGCTGTACTAAATCTCCTTTGTATTGTAAACAGGCAATTTCTGCAGGACAAAAGCACGGGCCACATTGTTTTGTTCATCTATTGCAGTAGCCTCATCAAGAGCATCGTTACACAAACGGGATTTGTGATGAGAGGGGAAAATATTATAAGTTTTTGTCCTCCCCCAGCATAACGGGAGGCATGGCAGTGACCCTGCTTTTCATTACGTTCAATAGATCTGGGAAAGTTTTGGTCACAATTAGCTACTTCCAGAAAGCATCAAAAATTTTACACACACACACCCCCCCTTATCCTTGTAAGCTTCAGGATGCCAGGCTTTCAGCATCCTTCAGCAAGTCACTCCTCCTAGGCCACCAGCTCTCCATCCCTCAAGTCTCTCTACAACTAGGTGAAAGGACACTGTAGAGAGGTTGCTGCTGGTCTCTTCTGCCAGGTAATTAGTGACAGAACGACAGGGAATGGCTTCAAGCTCCAACAGGGTAGGTTTAGACTGATATTAGGGAAGAATTTTTCACAGAAAGAGTGCTCGGGTGTTGGAATAGGCTGCCCAGGGAGGTGGTTGAGTCACCATCCCTGGACGTCTTTAAGAGTCATTTAGATGTGGTGTTGGGGGCTATGGTGTAGGGGAGAACTTTGTAGAGTAGGGTAGATGGTTGGACTCGATGATCCCAAGGGTCTTTTCCAACTGAAATGATTGATTCTATGATTCTCACAGCGAGCACCACGGTTTCATTTACACAGGGGCTGGTGTGTCTGCCATCTGCCCACCATATTGGTGGTCAGGTTTGAAAAAGCAGGGAACAAAGCAGAGCTTGTCTCTCTCCACCAGCCAACGTGAAGCCCGTACTGGGACCCAGCAGGCAGCCTCTACATCAACAACCAGTCAGTAGCCTGTGAAGTCTAAAAACAGCTAAAGATCCCCTTGTTTCTAAGAAAGAATTTTAAACAGAGTCAAGACTATATCAAGAGCTGGAAAAGGGCCTACTGAAAAAGAAGGGGTGGAAAAAAGAAAAAAAAAAAAAGACCCCACCAACTACGTGTGATAAAACTAAGGCAGCCCAAAAATCCAACTGATGTGCAAGAACCAAAGATTTATTCATCCCTCTTCTGTGAGCCTCTTCAACGAGGTACTCTAGAAGCCTCTCCTAATTCCAGGCATGGACTGGCTGTGCTGGCACCACCCCTCGAAGCAGATGACAAAGGTACTGGTGCCTGTATGTCTGGGTTGGTTGCTGCAGCCAGTCCTGCTGTTCAGCTGGCAGCTCCCAGCCTGCCCATGGGAGGGTACAGACCCATGCAGTCTGTGGGTCCAGGTTCGCAGTGCTTTAATAAAGTCCGCTGCCCCATCCACTCTTTGTGGATTTGTTAGCAGAAGCTGACCTGCTAAAGGCCCCACAGGGGAAGTTCTGTCACAGTCAGGCTTTCCTGCTACAGCAACCAGGAGGAAAAGACAGCTATTGGGAAGAAACCCTCATTAAAAAGCAAATATGTTTGTGCGAAACAAGGTAAGACAGGCAAAAATGATGTAAGAGGAAGATGCAGAACTTCAATATGGTCAAAAGCTTTCCCAGAAGTGGAAATTCTTCATTGGGAGCTCAGAGAAGGCACTCAGACAATTATTATCTCCCATTGGGTTTGAGACTGTGCAAGGAGCTAGGAATGAAGACACCACTTTCAGCCAGCAATGTCAGCTGTTCAACACTAGAAGCGGATATTGCAGTGATAATGGGTGATGTTTATGGCATAAGTGTAAAATAATCTTTGAACAGACTTAAAACGAAATTTCCAAAACTAGACCTTATGTCAATGAAAACCAAAACCACCACAGGGTGCCCTGTCACTCCTTCAGCTCAGAGTCTAACCTTTTTCCAGCAAGGAGGGCCATAAAACAGTAAGAAACCCAAAATCAGATCCCACAGAACAGACCATTTCTTAATAGGTGCTAACAATCCGGAGGTGAGCCCCAGGTGGATTTTTCCTAAATAGCTCCTGAAATAAAAATCACATATGATGCAAACCAAAGAGAATTACATGCATTGATCTTGCCATCTCAAGGAGATTCACACTCTGCTCTGCTACACAGCTCCTTTATCAGTTATCAAAGACAGAAAAAGGAGGTGTGGCTGCAGACTGGAAAGAGTTAATTCTTAAAAAAAAATAGGGGACAAATAAGAAGTATTAAAAGAAGCAATAAATTGGAGAACTGAAACAAATCTTGTAATTTTCAGATTAAAATAAATTAACATGGTCTGAAAATTAAAAACATCCCAGATTAAAACTCAGTCAGCCACACCATTAGTACATTCCTCCCAGACCGAGTGGTCTGAGGAATTTATACATTTGGCATCTTATAAAATGTGCTATTCCTGGCAGGACTTCGAAACAGGGGAAGTGAAAGGGCCAGCGAGGCAGGGAGAGCAACAAGGCCAGTCTCAAAGGAGGTGGGGGAAGGAGCTGTAGGGCTCCCCTGCCAGGTTTTAATCACAGGCTGGCTGTTGTCTTTCACCACTAAAAGTAAAAAAAAAAAAAAAAAGCACATTAGTTTAAACATGGTATTCACTTCTGCAAGGCAACCCCCCCTTGCTGCTCACTTGCTCTTTTCTCTGACATAAATAGGTAATCGGCTTATTTTTAACACACTCATTAAAGGATGCCACGATGATCCTCAGGAGTGCAGGTGCTAATGAACTACCTGCATCACGCAGCCCTCTGCCCCGTGTCCAGCCTGCAATCATCATTTCTGCCATGGGGCCAAACTGGGGCCACAGCTGGTTAAGAATTCTGAGTACCTGACCGCCATGGGCTGTTTGCTGGCAGTATTTTACATCCCAAACCCAAAGCATCAAAGAGGGTTAACAAGATGTGCTAATCAGCCTGCCCTTTGATTAACCAATCGCATCCTGGGCTGCATCCAAAGAAGTGTTGCCAGCAGGTCCAGAGAGGGGATCCTACCACTTTGCTCTGCTCTGGTGAGACCTCACCTGGAGCACTGTGTGCAGCTCTGAAGCCCTCAATAGAAGAAGGTCATGGACCTGATGGAGCGGGTCCAGAGGAGGGCCACAAAAATGCTCAGGGGGTTGGAGCCCCTCTGCTCCAAGGACAGGCTGAGGGAGCTGGGGTTGTTCAGCCTGGAGAAGAGGAGGCTCCGGGGAGACCTAATAGCAGCCTCCCAGTACCTGAGGGGGGCTACAGGAAGGCTGGGGAGAGCCTGTTTACAAAGGCCTGCAGTGGCAGGACAAGGGGCAATGGGCTTAAACTGGAGAAAAGCAGATTTAGATGGGATATTAGGAACACGTTCTTTCCCATAAGGGTGGTGGAGCACTGGGAGAGGTTGCCCAGGGAGGTGGTCGAGGCCCCTTCCCTGGAGACATTCAAGGTGAGGCTTGAGGAAGCCCTGGGCAACCTGGTCTAGTTGGGGGTGTCCCTGCTGACTGTGGGGAGGGTCGGACTAGATGACCTTTGGAGGTCCCTTCTGGCCCAGATGATTCTATGATTCTAACCTACAGCTCTGGTAGGTGTTGCAATGCGTAGGAAGCCCACAAGCAAGTTAAGTCATGTGGTATTTTTGGGTGACAACATATAGACTTTTTTTGTTTGTTGTTCATTTAATTAAAAAGTACAAAAACCACGAGTAAGCAGAGATATCCCTTTTATGAGGTTTAACATAGAACAATTCTGAACTACAAGACACCAAACCTTTTCCTTTTTTTTGAAGAAAAAAAAAAACCCCAAACAACAAACCAAAACACCAAAATCAATAGAAAAATCTTTTCCCATAAGGAGAAGCAGCTTTATGCACAAGATTATCTTCCACCAACTAAGCAGATGGTCCTCCTCAGGGGGATGGAAAGACCCGGGAGGTGTCTGTCACACATCAGCAAAAAGGTAGAAACTGAAAGACACACACCCAAAAAAAAATAAAAATAGGAAACTCCTAAACTACCATGAGGGACTAGATAGGAGGCCTCTTGCAAATGAACACGTTTTGCCACAGCAACAGCATCTACATGGGAAGCACAAAGCATTTTTTTTGGTTGGGCCTGATTTTTTGTAACGTTCTGAGCATTCTCTGCAAGCATACTGCTCTTTGCAATTTTTTTAGGAAGAACTCCCACATTTTAGAAAACAAGGCAACTCATATCGAGTATACAAAAGAAGTCCTTCACTGAACTACTGCATGAAAGGAAAAGAAAGGCTATGAAGTTACTGGCATCTGTTCAAACAAGCTGCATGGCAGGGGACATTAAATGTACCAACTCCATCACACAACTCCAATAATTCCGTTCATGGCCACAGATCAATCTCCATCAACCAGAGGGCTTAAGTCAGCCCTCATGAGTTACTGTTAAATATCGATCTGTGCCTCTATGTCAGAAGGTCATTATACCTCTCACTCGTCAAGGACTGGAGAAGTGAAAGTGTGACTGCACAGCAATCATTCACTCCAGCAAAACAGGGAGAAATGCTACACTGTGCTTGGGAACAGGTTTGTTCTGCTTCCCTACAACTAACCAAATTGTTGTCCCTGATAACATGGGCCTAAAGACTATTTCTTACTGAGAAGGGTGTTACACCTAAGGTGCTTGCATCTGTTCCAAAAACACGTTCAAGAGAGCTGAGCCACCTCCTGGCAGTGATTCCTGGTGGTACTGGACACGGGGAGGGAGAAAAGCTGGGAGTTATGAGCTGAATGGAAAGCAAACCAAAATACCTGCCTCAGAAGTTGTCAATAAACAAAAGAGCCAGCACCACCACAGCAAGAAACTATTCTCCAGTTTCCTTCTGCATCCCAAGCATGTTAGCTCTGCAGACCCTTTGGCACAGCTGGCATCATGTCCCACTCCACTCCCTCGGTTCCCTGAAGATCACAAGAACAAGCTCTATTTGCAGAACTTAGAACAGATGTAGAAAGAGAAGATCTTTAGATTTAGAGGCCATAGAATCTATGCACTTTTCTATTTCTAAAAAGAAGAAAAAGCATGCAACATGATGAATCAGAGGGGCAACACTGATGTAAAAGCAAAGACACTAAGAAGAAAGGAAGGGAATGATAACAACCACAGAAAGAATTTCTCCAAACTTCACACATCCTCATGTTGCCCACATCCTTTGCACTCCCTTAATTCAATTTTTATCCATCTGAATAAGCATGTGTAATGGGAACTCGGCTCATGACTTTGCTCCCATTACCGTATCTTGAATTTAATTGAAATGTGTAATCCCATGGAAGTCCAGACATTAACCCAATTGGGTGGAGTGACTGTTATTACACACTTTGTATTCTTCTAAAGCTCCAGCTGCTGGAACCGTAAGACTCCGTGAGAATCCAAGGGTCTCAGTTGCAGGATTTTTGTTTTGTTTATTTTAAAAGATATCTCAAGTTCTCATGCTCATAGAGGGGAAAAAAAAAAAAATGTAAAAGGCTTGACAACATGACTTGCAACTTCCTTAAAGGCTCAGAAACCAGAACAGTAGGGGAAAAAAAACGCTTTCCATTTAAAAAAAAAACCTCGTTATTCTTTTAAGCTACTTTCCTAACTGCTAACTTGTTACTGTTTTTTATTCTGCAATATTTTCTCTCCAAAAGCAATTTTTGCAGGATCAAACTATATCCCAATAAAAGTGATAGATTATAGGGCCCATTCTTCCTGTAGCTTTACTGAAGTTGGTCGTCCATTTGATGAGTCAAAAGTAATTTCTCTTCTATGCATATAAGGAGATATAAAACTATTTCCCGGGTTAGTTTAGAACACATTGCAGGAGATGAGCAGGAGACACATGGATCTGCTACCCTAAGACTTTTTAGATAAAATACAAAAAAGTTAACAAAACATTAATGTAGCCTCAGAACAAAGAAACCAGGCCACAGTTCATCTTTGGGCTTGTATCTGTCACCCAATCAACACGACAACAAATGCCTGGGTGGGCACAGAATTAAGCAGCTTCCCTCTCCATGGGCATCTCTGTGGGACTTCAATAGAATGTCTTACCTGCATTACCAACACAATTAATCTCTAGGAAGAAAAAAAAAAAACTAACCCACAAACAAACAACATACCACCTTAAAAATTGCTCCATTACTTTTTAATGACGATTTCAAGTTATTTTCTGATTACGCTTTAAAGTCTCATCACCTGGTTCGTGGGGTTTATAGTTTTGAAAATGCTCTTTAGAATGAATAGCAGTTTAATGATGCATTGTGTCTTACAAGGTGGCACTCGGTGACAATACCATCGGCGTGCTAGCAAGAGTTAGCAAGAATCCTCTCCACCAGAAAAGTGAAATTAGTTGTCAGAACTCATTTCTTCCTAGTTGTTATGAAAGAAGTTGAAATACACTTTGCCCAGCTCTAATGTGATTATGTTTTCATTGAGAAAAAGAAAACAACGCTTTTTTCCTAAACAGTTTCCAGCTTCAGGAGCCTCAAGTTACAGAACTGAAGCCCAATAAGCAACTCATTGGTAGCAAAGATGAGAGAGAGACACAGAACACAGTGCAAGGAAGAGAGCAAGTGTGCATGTGTATGCATTATTATATTAAGCTATCCATAAGCACAATTTGGCCAAATTAATTTTTCACTTAAACTCCCATTACTGAAACACAGATTACATGCAATTAATTAAAATATACCTTCTAGTGATTCTCGCTGAGTAAAGCTTGCTGCAGCTATATAACAGCAACGCAAACCTTTGCCAAAATTTACTCAGACCTCTGTGCGAGCTAAATAGGTTAACTACGAGAGAGGAGAGCAGAGGATTCCACTGCCATCTCACTTTCTGCTGCTACCCCAAGAAGTCTGACCAGCTGAAGCACATCTGCTCATTTCACAGAGCTGCTTAAAAAAAAATAAAAATCCAGCCACTTTTCAAATGTGCTGCTTGGTTTCCTCTCCTTTCTCTGTGGCATCAGATGCTACTGACCACAGCTGGAAAAGCCATACAAAATGGGATGGAGCCCTGGCTTCTAGCAGTACAAGCTCTTTTATGAGAAGTCATTACAAAATATTTTCTCCATTTCACCCACAAGAACACTTAATGACTCCCCCAAAAAATGTATTATCAACGTAGATTTTAGCCTGAAGGGTAAAACCAGTGATTAAGCCCAGCCTTTTCTACATAGATTGCAATGCCACAGCATAATGCAAGAACCAGTACAGAAGAAAAACAGCACCTACCTTTGAAGCATCCTCATTTTTTTATTATTAACATGTCAAAGGAAATAATGATCAATTGCTTTATTTTCAGGGCACTGACTTCTCAGACCAAAGGAAGGAAGGAAGGAATTGTTTCATTTGGCATTCTCTTGCATCAGAACATTTACCAAACAGCTCTTACGTAGAACTTGTCACGGTGATTCATTTTATTGCATGCAAGCCCCTCATACTGCCCCAGTAGGTATTCCAACTACATATGAGTCATGAAACCCCTGAATACGGAAGGCTGAATTCTCCAAAGGAGTTTCAGGGGAAAAGAAGAAGAAAAAAAAAGAAAAAGAAAAAAGAAGAGGATGGCACTGTTACTTTGGGGGGTAGAATTTGGGGCGAGGGTGAATACATGAATAAATAATATGGAAGTAAACTAAGTCCTTGGCATGTTGAGAACAGCTGTTCTACAGCATTTATAAAGTCTCTAGTTACACAGTTAGGGCCATTTCCCCAAGGAAAGAAATGCACTGTATTGCACAATATGGGCATATGCTCACATAGGGAATATGCATTGACTTATTAGTGGTAAGAAAAAAATAACAAGAAAAAAAATCAGCAATCTACAACAATTTTACACAAACAACCCATCTGATGCCGTCAGAGATTTTGCATGGATGATGATTACACTGAGGTCAGGATTCTTAAGACGTCAACATTCAACTTACCGTGTCTACCTATGCACAACCAATTCTACCTCTTTGAGGCAGTTATGTGGATTAGAGAACAGACTGTCATAAAACTGCAGACACTGAGTAAATCATTGCCCTTGCTCAATTCTAAAACAGAGAACAAGCTGTTCTGCCTTGCTCTGGACTTCACATCCACGTTCAGCATATTCACTGACTTTGTGCATGTGTAATCTGTTGACCTATCCGTTCCTGCACAGGGATGTTAAGACAAGAACTTAAGTAACAATTATGATGGCATTAAAAGATGTCCAACAAAGCAAATAAGTAGGAAGTGGATGACGTAGAGCATACTGACGGAGCAGAGCCATAACACGGCCATAGGGTTGCTCTGCTTAAACCACATTAAGGCAGACAGCACGATATTCCATTGAATTTAGAGTAATCCATAGGCGCTGCAGCTCTCTGTTTTCTCAGGGAAACAATAAACAACAAAAAACCCCAGCAGATTAAGTGGGAAGTCATCTTTTCCAGCAAGTATAAGAGCATGAGATATTAGCATCTGTTTTCCACCTCTGAAGATGGGCATATACAAACACATAGCTAAAGGCACAATTTTTTAAGACCCAAGACTACATCTTCTTATCTTGCAGGCCACAGCTAGTTCAAATATCTAAAACTACATAGCTGAAGAGTGAGCCAGGGTTCACGTGTGCAGTCAGAGAAAAGGTAAGGAAACCAACTTGGATTTACCCATGTCTCAGGGTATATCTATTTTTTGGCACTATATAAGCACCATGAACAACTATCTTACTCCTGTGTTTAGTTCCTCCAGATTTATCCACACGAGTTGCCCCATCTGTTGCAAGACCGGGTTTTACACCTAACACTTACAGCCGATCCCGGTGTGACAACTTCATTCTGAAAACGAAAAATCCCTGCTTTCCAATTCAAGAAAGCAAACCATTACTCAGAGCAATCTCCTGGCGGCAAGAAACCACTGATTGAGTTCTTACTCCACCCAATTCAAAGGTCAGAGAGTAGTTTTCCATCCTACATTTCTCCGTGCCACACAGACCAGGAAGCTGAACCAAGTCTTCCACATCTCAAGCCAGTCCCTCAACTGCCTACCACACATCTGCACACTCACGTGCACTCACTTGCTCTCTGAATTTCTTCAGGACTCTCTTTTCCAAACATTCTCCCCCAAAAAAAACATTATCAAAACTGATGAGTCTTGCAAAAGACTCTGGCTCCAAAAAGAAAAGAAAACAAAACAAAACAACACAACATTTCAACAAAATTTCAAATCCAAGTTTTCTGAGTAAGGCTAGTATCGTCAGCAATTGCCAAGACAACAAAACCGAAGTGCACTGGCAGAATAAAACTAATAATACAAGACCGTGAGCTAATTAGGATGGGAAATGAGCTTCTGTAGTATTAAGTTAGTATTGCTCAATGCTCGTGGGGTTTCAGGTGGTGTTAGACAGATCCATAGTCTTCACTGTTACACCGGCAGGCGTGCAGAGCAAATGCTATGCACACAACAAAGTTGCTCAAATATTTTCGATGGTGCAGAAACAAGTTAATCAAAATTAGGCATAAATTTAAACATAGCCTATTTTTTAAACTGTCAGAAGAAAACGCATTCTGTTTAGAAAGCTATTTTGCTCCTATTAACTGCAGAGAGGGAAAAAGAAAAGAGAAAGGAAGAAAAAAAAAGAGAACCAGAAGCCACATTCCTACTTTTTTGCCTTTTTGAATGAATCCATTATGAGGCTGAAAAGGAGATTTAATTAAATCAGTTCCACTTACCAACCAAACCGTACCTGTTTCTTTGCCAGAGACACCATTCCTTCTTGTTCCCAAAGGAGTCTTGGGAGGAGGGAGAGAAGAAGAGCAAAACTAGATTTTTAAGAGCAGGAAAGCAGAGGAAAGCTTTCTGTTACTCAATGCAAAAAACAGCAGGGGGAAAAAAGAAAAAAAAAAAAAAGAACCCAAACGGCGATATCAAGGCATTCATTACTGCCAAGGCACCACTGCTACAACTCTTCTCACGAGGATACCAGGATACCAGATGCAGAACGCTTTGGATACTAAAAATAAATAAATATTCTAACAGGGCTTTTGCTGAATTGTACTTTCACAGCAAAAGCTGGAGCAGGTCCAAGAAGACCCATGAAACTGAGGCTTTCTGTATCTCGCAGCCATTAAAATATGCAGTAAGTGAAACGACTGCAAGGAAACCCTGTACTGTGGTAGCCCCTGCTAAGCCTCATAACCAGCTCTTTCTCCTCCACTGTTGCACGAGGGGAGAAAAATCATTACCCGCTGAAAATTAAGAATCCACTTCTTTAAACAGATGAGTCAGCAGATGTAAACTCCAGCAAAGCTAATTCCCTGCGCCGCTGACATCACCACACACAGAGACCACCTAGGAATCACCGAAAACCTGCTACCATCCTGAAAACCAGGGAATAAAGCAGAACGATCTCTGGGACAGTGGGTGGTGTTCTCCTGTGACTACCCAGAGTAAAAGAGCCTCTGGTTGCCTCAAGTCCTATGGATTTTGCTCCTCAAAAGTCACACCGTAGCATCGGCTCGTTCCTACTTGCTGATGTTTTTGTCCTTGCTCCCGTCCCCTCAGCAGCCGAGAGAGGTGACAACCTCCACTGATGGCTGGGAGGCAACTCCTGCATCCCCAGCGATGGGCAGCTGGGGAAACCTTTGCCATCAACTTGTATCACCCTCAGCCTGGGTTTCCACACTGAGAAATGCCAGTAATATTAAACGCCCGCCGCCGGTAATATTAAAACCATGCAACTGCCTCATTCCCTGCACTGCAAAAGAAAAATGCCATGATGAAAATACTTAGGGTGTAAGCCTGGGCTTCACCAGAGCTGCCCACGTGTTGCCACCATGTGCTGCCACCCCGTACCAGAGCCCCACACAGCACCAGGCCACCATGCAGCCCCTAATGCAAGCCGGCTCTGAGCCGGGCGTCGCTTCAGCAGGAGGAGGAGGAGGTCCGAGGTCACCCGTCCCTCACAGCTTCCATGGGACGCCCAAACTTCACAAAGCCCAACAGTTGCCCAGCCCAACAATAAATCACACTGCCGTCTCTGCCCTGACATGACAATGCAAGGTTCACAATCCACGACTGGACGCATACCATGCCACAGCAGAATGCCAATTCACACGAACAAAAGATCCAGCTAGTTAAACAGAAAAAAAAAAATAATCTCAGCTGCTAACAGGAGAGAGGTGTATTTTCAGTCTAAATAGCTGCAGCACTTCTTAGGATTTCTTTTTTTTTTTTTAAGGTTGGAATAATTCAGACCCATCATTCCAAGCACAGTAAATTAAATCTACAGCCACATTCGAAATAGGTATCTGGCTTATTAATAAAAGACTCTACGTTCTGCACTCTACCTAAATGTCAGTATAGAGGAAAATCTCACCACAGCAATGCCTACAGCCTTCTTCACAAATTCCTTTGACAGTAAAAACTTAATACCACCTTATAGACTCAAAAACCAACATTTGTAATATGATGCATGCAGCGCAGTGGATAAACTCAGAAAAGTTCACAGCAAAATGCTCTTTCCTTTTTCTTCTCTTTACACAAAGAGGAGAAAAAGTAGATGAAGGAGCTGCTAGCTATCTGTTTTGCAGATTAAGGTGACACTGACAAATGAACAGTCAACTCGCCAAAAATTCAAAGAATTAACTTTGCAAAAGGAAACAGAGATACCGAATATATTACAGCTTGCCTCTGACTTTGTAATGCAAAGCACTGTACTTAACTATTAAAATCAGAAAGCCAACCTGGCTTAAAAACAGATCAGTCTGAATTTTACTGTAAACAGGAAAAAAGGGGGGTTGTGGTTAGTTTGTTTGTGGGTTTGTTGGTTTGGGGTTTTTTAAATTATAATTTAATGGACAAAAAGAATTTTTTTCCCCACCTGCCATCAAACTGCCTCATCAATCTGCCTTTTGGTATTTGTGCCTTTTACAGCAAATGCACCATTAATCACTTTCCTAATGAGCTTTGGGTGCCTCCGTAGTAGTTGTGTAGCTGGTTTATATTTGAAGTGCCGGCGCGACACACGCATCGCTCGCCCGAGGCAGAGGCTCTGCCCGACTCAAAGAGAACACAAACTGAAGTTTGGCCACACAACTACATCAGGAAAAGAAACCATCACGAGATTCAGCGTAGAGGATTATACATTCTTAACAAGGGTTTGAATCAAGTTCAAGCCCCGTGGTGTTTTAGGTGAGGACACCGATCTTCATAGTCACATGGAAATTCTGCAAATGGAATAAAAACGGATAAGAAGATGAGAGTATTCAGCTGCTCCAGCAGGGCTGTGTCAAAAGACCTATGCTGTATTTACCCTCAAGTCACATTAACAGAGGCTTGTTGGCCCTTTTGACTCTTCAAATAAATACGTTCGAGCTTCCACAAGATCTCCAGCAAATCAACGTGGTCAAAATTAAGAACAGCAGTTGTAATTTTTACTAATATATAAAACCCTAGTCCCTGTTTTCCTGATGAACTGTTGCCTACTGTCCTGCCAGGGGAGGAAAAAGGGTAAGGAAACAGAGAGTTACCTAACGTGACTTGGAACAGAGAGCCTCTGTTCGGATGCAAAAAAACACAGGGAGTGTTTTTAAAATGTTGCAGGCTACCGGGACAGCTGACGGGAGGACCAACGAGGTCCACAGTGAACGTCGGTGTCACTTCTGAGCTGTCACGCTGCGTACCACGGAGATAAACATTGCACATGTGAAATAATTGTCAGTTACTTCAGGCTGTCAGACGTTTCAACGGAACATTGTCATCTCAGCGGCAGACAAGCAAAATAACTGTGTTTATCCAAAGTCTACTTTCATCCAAAACACACCTCGTGAAATCCCAGGCTCTCAAGAGGGGGTGGAGAGATAGCAAGCACCCTTCATTTGCCCTTACCACGCGCCGAAAGTTCATGACAAAGCCCTTAATGCCAACTTTTGCCCCCCGTTTGTGGAGCCTAGCTGCCCAACACTGCCAAAGGAATAGAAATCCCTAAATTACGGCGAGGCAGCGTGGCTGCGCCTTCAAAGCTCTTATTTCAGCTGGCAAAGACAAAAATCAAACTGAAAAAAAGAAATACACTGGTGCCTACGCTGCCCCGCAGGCTGGGTCCAGGTTTTGGTTATGGGATGGAGAAAATTCAAAAGCTACCACAGAAACAGAGCTGGTGTTAGCATGGGACTACTCTGTTCGTTTGCAACCTGGGCATTTAAGGGGGTCTCCATCCACTCTGGGCAGGCCAGCCAGCTTCATCCTCCAAGGCAATAGCACAGATAAACCTTTGTGCTTGAAGCTGGCAGCTCCCTTGCTCTCCTCATGATGGAGAAGAGCATACGGGCAGAAGCTTCGTTTATTCTGTTCAAGGCTGTAGGGAAGCAAGCTCTGGTGGATCCATCAGGTTTGGTGTCCTGTGACCACCCGATGCGCCCCACAAGGAGAAGGGACATCAGTGAGCCCTTCCCCTGATTCTCAGAGGAAGAAATGGCTCAAAATTCATCACACCACACCAGCCACTCCCACCCAAGGGATGATGTTCGTTTACTACCCCCATCCATTTTAGCAGCCGGTTTATCTGTAGGGTCAGGACAACATATCCCAAGAAATAAAAATACATATGGGCCTTTATATGTTTTTCCTGGAGGTACAATTCTTCTCTTCAAAGCTGCTTCTCACCAGAGTAGCTTAAGCACCACTGATATTATACCTACATTAGCTAAATGCATTGGTATAAGGGGAGTTATCTATAAAGACAGAAATAAAGTAGTAAGACACATGCTAAGCCCTTTCACTTCTCCCAAGCTTCCTTTCTGTTTATTTTCTTTCAATCTTTTTTGTTCACCTTTCCCTCTTCCCCCAAAATAAGCCTTTTAAAGAAAAAATGAGTAAAGAGAAAAGACAAATACATTCGGGTTTTACATGACGTGCCCAGACCTGGTAATGGCCCTGCTTCCATCCACAGGGAGTGTCCAACACAAAAATTGAGGTAACTGAAGCCCTGGCCATCCAGAGAGTCAGTTTTTTAAAGAGAGGGTGCCCAGATAAGTACCAATTGCCTGGATCATTTAACACACAGGAATATTTGGCCAGTCTTGCACAGATGCTAAATTGCCAAAACAACTTGATTTTAACTAGCTGTTCTCCTGAAAAAAAAAAAAATTAACTTGGTAATATGGTATAACTAATTTTCGTTGGGCAGCAATTGAACTGTGAGGCTAATAAACTATGACTTGGGTATTTCTGGACTAATTTCAATTCCTTAAGGTTAAGCCAAATCCTCCAGGCCTTTTATGAGGTTCTAACTTTGAATAGGATTCACCATCCTGTCAGAGACCATATGAATAATGAGAGAGCTGTTTCTCCCCACAGCTCAAAAATCAGAAGGTCACAGAACTGCAGCCCAGAAACCCTTCTTGCTTATCATCTTCTGCTGCTGTGAAGTAGCATCAAGGCCACACCAGTACCTAAGGCCATGCCAAAAAGCAACGAAATGGCCTGTGCTTATGTAGTACTACCCTGCAAGGAACTTTCCCAAGACTTTCCAAACTCCTAAGAACTGATTGCCTAAGTCCAGAAAACTGCAGAAGCTGGAAGAACCTATTAAGGAAAGATGAGACCAAGGACAGGCACGGCAACTGACTTCATGTCCATTAAAAAGATAGAACAGCCAGCCCTGCAAACCCACTTGAAGCTTGGAGGCTGGGAAATTTTGGCTAACCATGCAGAGAGCCTTGGTGGAAGAGCAACACTGAAGTGCTAGAACAGGTTCCTCAAACCATGCCCATAGCTGGAACTTGCCCAGCATAACTGAGACAATCACTGGTTGGAAAGATGCAGAGTAGAGTCAGTCCTACCATTGAGACGTGAAGGCACTAAGCAAACTTTCAGGCCTTTTTCTAGGATTGGCTTTCCAGGCCAATTTTCTATGATGAGGAAAACAGTCTGTTTTACTAAAGACTGCAAGACAAGGTTTTACCATGTCATGTCTCATAAAATGCTAATTAATAATAACGGGGGGGCAAAATGCTCTGCAACTCCCTTGGTAAGTCCACACCCGGACTTCCCGATTTAAGTACAGGCAAGTCACCTACTGGTCCACACCAAAATTTATCCACCTCTAAAAGGAGAACATATTTCCTCTCTCCACCATCTGAATGCAGTACACTGCACTGTCCTCAAAATAAGGACTACTGACCACTACAAGTAGTGCAAACGTTGACAAATGTTGTGCTGACCTAAGCTGGTACCTCCAGAAGTTTTCTGGTTGTATCAGTACCTTGCAAGCACCATAACTGAGTAGGTTAAGAAAAAGTTGATAAACATGGTGTGCTGCAGAAACTGAGGGGAAAACTGAGGTTGAGAGCAATGAAATCAGTCAAATGGAGACTTTTGGAAGGGCGCTCCAGCTCTGGAAAAGCTGAGAGATTTGCAACATGACCACAAATGGCCAAGAGCTCTCTCCTCCCAATGCTTAACATGTAAACCACTAGCACTGTTAAAAAGGAAATATTTTTGTGAACTAGAATGTGGAAAACAAAATTATTTATTTAAAAAAAAATAAGCTAGTCTGTTTCTGGAGGCCCGATTTTCATTAATGTAATATTTCTGTTAACAGCCTTGTCTACGCAAGGCATCTGTAGAAAGTTTTTATTGTTAACTTAATAGTGAAAATCTAATACAGGTTCTATTTGAATTTTCCTATTAAACTGACGTCAATGGCAGTCTGAGAATCAGATTGTTACAACCCAGACTATGAAACAAACATTCAAGTCAGATGCTATAAATGTAGCCATTGCACACTGGTAAGTGTGTTTTAACATTTTTAATCAGGTCTCTGGGCAGAGCCAAGATACACTTGGCATAGAGATGAGGGGAAAAATTATAAAAATGTAGACATTTTTTACTTGGAAAGTCGATTAAAATTTATTTCCAGGAAGACTGAAAAGAAAATTTGGAATACACACAGAGAGCTGCACTTGTGCAAGTGTATGTACAAATACTGGGGCATGGTCGAGTCACTGGAGCTCAATGTCTTCATCAGCACTTGCCACACAGCAGAGTAAAGGTGAGAATGTTATCTTCTTTGTAAGGTTACCTCCTCAGAAACATGTGTGGCACAGGGGAACCAAAAAGGAAGGGGGAATGAGGGGATCCTACGGCAGCGCTGGGGAAATAGAATAGACTGCCTAATGGTACACAAGTCAGAAAAGGAAGGAGTGTGTGCAGGGAGAGGAGATTGTGGTTGGAGATCAGAGTTTCCCCAAGAACAAGATTACAGGAAATTTGAAAATTCCACCTGGGATTCCCATCAAAAGGACGGCAGGTCCTACACCTCATCAAAATGCTTACACGCTTTGGTAAATAAAAAAAAATTAAAAAAAAAAATCACACAACACCAACTTCATCTTCCTCAAAGTTTTGGACTTGTGTCCAAAACACAGATAAAATAAACAAATTGTCACATGGTAAAAAAGAGCTGTGCTGGAAGAGAGATGGCGGGGGTGGCCTTCTTGGCCTCTCCCATTTCGGTCTCCAGAAACCTGCGGGTTCCTGCAGCAGAGCCTCCTGCCTGGGCACCAAAAAAGCACAGCACTCCAGTACATCTTGATGGCTCCCCTTGCCAGAAGCCCCGATAAGATCAAAGAGAGCTTAGAAGAGAAAATAAAAGTCAACACACGTACATATACACACGGCTGTATTACTTGCAATTGTTTACTGCTACCACAGAGGGCCTGAACCCTCATCAGATTTCAAAACCTTTTTAAGCATGTGAAAGAAGGATGAATCAGAGTAGAAAACCCAGAGTTTTTATGTCTCTTTTCCTGTAGAGCTGGATTACATGGTTGCATTTTCAATTCATCAGAAAGGAAAAGCACTGGAGCTTTGTGCTAATTATGAAAGATATTTCTAAGGCCTGCAATAACGAGGTTAGAAATCAAACAAGTTTTTAAATAAGAAATAAACAAAACTGAACCGCTTATAAAAAAAGAAGATAGAGTTCACAAAACTCCAGGCTGTTTCTTATTTGATGTTAAAGAGGCTGTAAGTTAAACACAGATGTTAAAAAACTGAATTCTGCTCTCAAAAATATTTTTCAAGACTCTTGGGTATACTGAGCATCCTAGGCTTGGACGTTAGATTAAGGAGAGATGGAACACTAAAGGGAAAGGAACCCCTGTGGCCCATATTGTCTTCTAGAGTTGGATCAAGGAACACCAATGTCAGCAGAGGCACAGGCTCCCTGCTACAGACCTGATCTCTGGAAATTAGGGAGGCACTGTAATACTGGGCTGGAGAACGGGCTTACACCAATACTGCAGTAGAAGATGAAGGTGCTCAAGTCCCCAACCCACACCTATCCTCCAAATGCAAAGGCCCAATACTCAAAAAGAAGTTTTTTTCACTCCATGCAAAAATACTCAATTTCCTTCTAATCAATAACCTGCCGAGGTGCTGTGGGGGCTGCACTCGGTACCCATCACAGCTCACGTTGCGATTACGCCTATGGACATCAGCTTTGCTTAGAGCACCAGGTTTCCTGTGCGTGGCTGGAAAGACCCCGAGCATGATTTACGGGATATTGTTACACCACCGTCTAGACGTGACCAGGGCTAACTCAGGAACCGATAACAGCAAGCCCATGACAATACAAGCTCAACAGAGACTAACGTGTCCTGCCAACAACTACAGAATCAGCATACCTCTCCGGGACAAAACCCCTCTTGCACACACAGCCTCCCCAGCAGACTGGTCTCCTCCTCCTCATGTCCTGCTCAGGGTGAAGGAGATGCAAACTCAACTTTTGGAAGCTGTGAGGCAACTTCCACAATCTTCTCAAGATCAGCTAGGGGCATTTTACAGCCCCTTTGGGGAAACTTTGCCCAGCTGCAATGAGGAAGGGCTCTTAGAGTCATGGCTCCAAGTGACCATGGGCTGGAGCTCACACCATAGTCACCTCACCCACACACCAACAAAGCACTGGGTACCTGCTTCGAGGTCTTGGAGAGGACCTGGTGGCTTACTTTCGCCATACCAGTAAACGCCATTGCCTAGCCAAGACACAGCTTACTTTGGCAGGAGGCTCCACAGGAGGATTAGCAACAGCACCAAGAGGACTTTCGTGCTTGGAACAAGCGCAGCTACACCTGGGCTGCTGTTGACAGAATTATGTTGGTAGGAGCAGAGAGCAGGGCAGGGGGGTTGGCTTCCTGACCAACCCAAATGTGCCAGCAAAATCAGTAAGCGTAGGGTCAGGCTTCAGACGAAACCACACCGCAATTCCTGGCACTCGTTGCTATAGTGGAAATTTCAATCACAATAACCTGCAGTAATTAAATGGACCACGGAAGGACTTTTGCCCTGAGGGAAGGGATAAAAAGAATAATATTTCCTTCAACGAGCTGGAGTACATCCAGCACCGGCACAACTGTGCAGGACTGGGCGTAGCAGTATCAACATCTCACACGACAGCCACTGGCAAGGAAACCAGATACAGAAGTGTGGGAAATCTGAGTGCTTTGTATTTTCTTTTCAGTCACGTAGCTTTTCCTTGATACCTGAAGCTCCTAGTCCAAGGCAAAGAAGACAAGTCAGCACAGCTGACTTGTAAGCCAGCCAGCAGGTATTGCTGCATAGAGAGCCAGGTGTGAAGCCCAATGGCAAGTCTGGAGTGTTCCTGGAGGAACACTCATCTGTCCTTCCTTCCTTCCTGAAGCAAGCTCATTTAGAACTTCACTTCTTCAATGGTAGGTCCTAGAGCAAGTCTTGCCAGCCGGAACAACCCTCAGAGGAAATGAGGGATGGAAAATGGAAGACCTAAATAAGGAGAACAAGCTAGGCAGGCTCCCCAGAGGGTTCCTGTCAACTGTTGCAATCCACAGTTATAAGCAGCAAGCATACAATGGCTAAAATAAATAAATAAATCAAATTCCCCATGCTTTAGGATACTACCACTTAAGGTTTTCTTCTCTGCCATTATTATTTCTTCATTTTGCAGACAGCAAAGGATAGATCTCCAGAGCATATCACAGATGCTCCGATGGGACCTTAAAGCAAAGCTTCAGCAGCCCACCTGAGCACATGGGCAGCTGGCTCAGAGAGCTGCTGGGATGCAGCCCCAGAGCCAAAGCCTGGCCCAACACCCAGAGCTGCCAGGAGGAAAGGATGGGAACACTGGGAGCAAGCAACGAGGTGTCTTCTACTTCATACATTCACCTTCTCGAGTACAGACAGAGAACAGAACAATTTCAGGAACAAGGTGCAGTAAAAGCTCAGTATTTTAAAATCCATCTTCATTATGGGAAGCTGAAAAGGCCTTCATCATTCCATCTAGCCTAGCATTTGTTTTTCAGACAGACCCACTCATCATTCACCATGCAAGCTCCTAAAGCTGACGGGATGCATCCTTTTCCTGTTGCACCATTATACCAGCCTTTATGGAAACAGCTACCAATTCCCATCACAATAACATCCATCCTATTTTCTGTCATTCACTTGCAGCCTTGTTCAAAGACATGTGCGATTATAAACTTGATTTACTACTTTCTGTCTGACTTAGCAAATTAAGATTAAAATTTTAATTTTAAATCTTAAAACTTAATGCTTAGTACCATTCAAAAAAATAAACTCTACAGTATACTTATGAGTCAATTTGTCTACACTCACCTACTCAATAGCATCAAACTCCTTCCTTTGATCAGTTGCCACCAAACTAATAACATCCACCCTGAATAACATCCGTGTCCTCTCCTTCTTTTAATAACAGGTAAAAAGAGAATGGTTTTAAAGTAGTAACAACTACAAGAGCTGAGGAAATGTTCTACTACATTGAAGTGCATGTAAAATGTCTTTATTTTTCAGTATCTTATGTATCTGACAAGCCACCAGCTGCATTAGCAGAAGCATAGCTGGAAAATGCATGTTTCCCTTGCTATTACACTATCTATCACTTGAATTTCAGTGCCACAATGGCGCCTTGTTTCACAAGTACACAACAAGTCAGAATTTACAGGTCAGACATTAAAGGAAGAATGGTAAAAACAGAAAGATGTTTATTTACAACTTTGCATTTTACAAAGCCTATTTATTCCTAACACAGCTATTCACACTTGGTCAGCTACCGTACACGTGTGGGATACTGTTCTAAAACATTAATTTGGCAAAGGCAGTAAAAACACACAGCCAGGACAGTTGCTAACAGAAATATACGTAAGCTCCAGGAGGGGAATTAACACAAAGCTACAAGGAGCAATGTTCTAAATAGTATTAGGAGTAACAGCAGTATTTAAAACTGAAGCAAGCAACCCTGGCAATTAATACCACATTCTCTCTCCTCTCTAGGCATTTGCAATGTACCTTCCCTCACAGCATCACATGGGGTTGGAAGTTTTCAGTATTCAGTTGTGTGTCCATTTCCTCTTGTCCTATCCCTGGGCACTACCAAATAAAAGACTGGCCCTGCCCTCTTGACACCCATCCTTTAATTATTTATAGGTGTTGATCAGATCCCCCCTCAGCCTTCTCTTCTCCAGACTAAAGACCCAAGTCCCTCAGCCTCTCTTTGTATGGGAGATGCTCCAGGCCCCTCAGCATCTTTGTAGCCTTCTGATGTACCCTCTCCAGCAGTTCCCTGTCCTTCTTGAACTGGGGAGCCCAAAACTAGACACAGTACTCCAGATGGAGCCTCACCAGGGCAGAGCAGAGGGGCAGTATGACCTCTCCCAACTTGCTGGTCACACTCTTCCTGATGCACCCCAGGATGCCATTGACCTTCTTGGCCACAAGTGTACATTGCTGGCTCATGGTCATCCTGTTGTCCACCGGGACACCCAGGTCTTTCTCCTCAGAGCTGCTCTCTAGCAGGTCAGCCCCAACCTGTCCAGGTGCAGGGGGTTCTTCCTCCCCAAGATGAAAACCCAACTCCTCTGTTCTCTTTGGAGGAGGAGGAAATGGAACACACCTGAATTAGTTTAACAATCTATGACTCCTGTCCAGGAGGGAGGTTTTCATAGCAAGGGGAATGGGCAAGAAAGCACACCAAAAAGGATACCAATGACAGAGACTGCCATCAGCAGGCACTGCTGTCACCCTCCACCCAGAACCACTGGCTTCAGCCACCCACAGACAGAGCCACAGGGAGAGGAGCAGCCACAGAAGATGAGGTAGATTCCCCTTCACATCATGAGACCAGATTCCCCCAGCTGCCAGAGATACTGCAGGTACACATATCTCTAGGTTAGAGACCACAGGCAATAATCACCTGAGGAAGTTTGACTTTGCCCCATTATATCACTGTTTATTTACACTATATATAAAAAAAAAAAAAATCAGATTAGGATATCATCTCTTAAACACACATATATACGCCACCAGGTACAAGGTGATCTTAATCTGCTTGGGGCCTCTAAATATCACTGCAACACTGTGAACAATTAAGAGGGATGTTTGACTCCTGATCTGAATGGAGTTTCTTCACCAGAGAACAAACTAGTAATTCAAATCACCTATAAAAAAAAAAATGTATTCTTAATTGCTAGCATACACGGCTAAGCTTCAAAACCAGAATGAACCCACAAATCCTCCTCCCATCCAAGTGTATTTACATATTAGCATCTTCCAGCTACAGAATGAAATCTGCTACTTGTTAAAACATGACAAACCACCAACCTGCTTCAAAATCCACACTACCGAATGCTTTAATGTAAGGACCTACAAGCTTCCCATGATGAGGTAACAAAAATTAATACACTTGATTCACAGTCAGCGCTTTCAAACACCCAGTCAAAAAAAAAAACCCACCCACAAGCGATAACAATCTAGTGGTACAACTTGGGAGATGCCCAAGTAGTTGGTCTGGGGTCACCATTTTGTGTTTCTCACCAGGTAAATCCATCCTCTCCCCATAACATAGCTTGTGCAAAGGATCCAACCTCAGTCTGTTCTGCCTCTCAAAGTCCTTGTCCAACTGTCACCACACGAAGAATTAATGTTGTAACTTGCAATCAAACTCAAGCAAAGAGGAACAGAGGGCACACAAATATCAAAGCACCCACATATGAAAGAGCCTTATGTCTGGATACACATCAGCGCAATTGAATACTATCACACATAGTGCACATCCATACATCACGTATACAGGTGTATCTAAAACCAGAAGAAACTTCATGTGTTTCTACACATTGCCTAAATTCTCTACACTGAAAAAAAAAAGTAACACAAAACCTCTCTCCATAAAGAAGAATAAACTAACAAAACCAGAAACCCCAGCAAACAGGAGTTCCAGCAAATGTTTCGAAGGGGATAAAGTGTTCAAGAAACAGGCAACCAGAAACCAGCAAGGAGGGCAGGAGACACACTTGTGCTTCCTGTGGGAAGTCTCACCATCCCGAAATACGGCTTCTTTTGCAAAGGCCCAAAATCAGCTCATGGTTGGATGACACTTTAGGGCAGATGTTTGAGATGTCACATAAGGGAGTTATGCACAGCAAACCCCATGAGGGAGAACGAACCTGAAGGCTACGGGGTGGCTTTGATGCCGGCATATGCACAGCCTCCAGGAAGCTGTAGACAGGAAAGGAAGAAACAGTTCTTCACTCATGATCCCTTCAAGTAATTTGCTGTTGCAATCACAATTAAAACATGCAATCAATAAATAAAACTTACCAAAGGATTCAAAAGCTTCCACATATGCATTTAATTCGGAACTTTTTTTCATTGAGAATCATTAAGGATACACATCCCGTTTCTGTTAACATCGATAGGATATCATTACACTCAATTCTACAGAAACATCATAAACCAGGACATCTTAGTTTTGATTAGCAGACCATCACAATTTAAACTCTTATTATTGACGAGGTTTCTTAAGATAAAACGACTCTAAGTCCCTTAAAGCCAGTTAATGCCTGTTTTAATGGAAAAAGTAACTTTTTCCAGCTGTGAAGCAAACCCTAAACTCCTAGAGGCCTACACTCCCACAGCCAGATTTGACTTGAGAGCATTTTCAGGATTAAAAAATTGGTTTGAGCTCAGGGTGTACTGTCAGACCACAATAAAAGGAAAATGAATACAATATGCTGGAAACACAACACTAGTCACATTAAAAAAACACTTTCTGACAGCGTTAATTATGACACTGTGCCTCCCACTCTTATCACGCACAGCCCTTTCACAGCAGCTCCACAGACCTCCACCCTCAACCATCCCAGGCATGGAACAACAACAGCAAGCCTTCTGGAGGACAGAAGAGTTACTGCTAGTCCAAGTCCATAGAAAATGCTTGTGTTCACAAGTGGGGTTTTTTTTCCCCCCATCTGTTTTTCAGTTCCCTCTGTTTCACAGAAACCTCTGCTTCTGTCTTCGTGGAAAAAGGTGACAGCGAGCAGGAAGAAGTGGGCAAACACTGGCAAACCAAGGAAACCCCTCTGTTTTCATCTTTAAGAAAAAAAAAAAAAAAAAAAGAACATGATTTAACATAAAAAGCATTGCCAGCAGAACCAGAGAAGGTATCCTACCACTTGACTCTGCTCTAGTGAGACCTCACGTGGAGCACTGTGTGCAGCTCTGGAGCCCTCAATAGAAAAAGGTCATGGACCTGATGGAGCGGGTCCAGAGAAGGGCCACAAAAATGCTCAGGGGGTTGGAGCCCCTCT
>BJBW01000498.1:0-29868 GCA_004320125.1 Scolopax mira | reverse complement strand
GGCAATGGGTTTAAACTGAAGAAAAGCAGATTTAGATGGGATATTAGGAAAAAGCTTTTTCCAATGAGGGTGGTGGAGCACTGGAAGAGGTTGCCCAGGGAGGTGGTTGAGGCCCCTTCCCTGGAGATGGTCAAGGTGAGGCTCCACGAGGCCCTGGGGAACCTGGTCTAGTTAGGGGTGTCCCTGCTGACTGTGTGGGGATCAGACTAGATGACTTTTGGAGGTCCCTTCTGGCCCAGATGATTCTATATTTCCAAAGTTTTTCTAATCAGGGGAAGAAATAAAATGGTTTAAAAAAAAAAAAAAACACACTCTTGGGATGCTGAATCAGCCACCCAAGGTTCCAACGTGCCCCCTGCCTGAGCATCCTCAGGCTTCTGACCTGAACAGCCAAGTCTTGATTTTTTTTTTCATCTTTTTTTTTGTGTGTGTATGTGTGCTGCAAACCCACAAATGAGAAACTGGCCCCAAGTCACGCTATTTACATGACAATCTTCTGGACCACAGCTGAAAAGAAGGCAGTGAGCAATATGCCAGCCTAACCCATCCAGCCATGGGGTCTGAGTGCCAGGAGGAGCTGGGCTGCCTGGTGAGCAGAGTCACACATGGCTCTGATAATGACATCCCCAGCACAGAACAGTGGCAACCAAGATGGGCAAAGAGGTGGAAAAGCCACTGTGATGAACAAGGATAGATTGGTGCTGGCTGGGAATGAGGTTTCAAGTCAAAGTCCCACCTTTAACCTGGAGCTCTCTACCAATCTAACCCTACACAAACAACCCCCTGCCCTAGCAAGGCTCTGCTGTAACCTAGTCATCTTTGGACAGACTGGCCCCACCACGTGGATGGGTCTGCACAAGAGAAAACACCAAATCACAGAATCACTCGGGGTTGGAAGGGACCTCTGGAGATCATCTAGTCCAATCCTCCCCACACCAAAGCAGGTCACACAGGAATAAACACCAAGAGCGCAGGACACAGCCATAAGGCAGAGCTGCCTTGCGAGAACTTCCCTGGTAAGTTACTTCCCAGTAACAAGTTAAGTGTGAACAACTGGTCCCTGCTTTTTGCCTGGATTTAGGCAGTGGTTGAAACCAGCATTTACTGCCACGGCAGCAAGACCAAGAGAAATAACAACAGCAGCAGCCACGTGCTTGAAGGCAGAAGGAACACATCGACTGCCCTCACGCAGAGGGTAACGTGTACGATGGCTCCTTATCACAAAGCAGTTCAAGAAACACCACGTGTCTCCCACAGAGGTACTCCTACCCGGGAGAAACAAAGTACAGGGAAATGCAAACCTGCAGGATCAATGAGCAGTAAAAACTGGGCAGCAACTGCCTGTATTGGCGTTTGAGGTGGGCAGACAAACTATTGTTTATGGTTTCTAGCATTTTCCTTGGGGCTGTCAAACAGCGCTGGCACTGTGCCAGCATCTTTAAGATGTGGAGGATTTAAGTCACACATAGAGCCATTTCAAGGACAAGTTTTGAGATGCAGATATGGAAATTCTTTATTGCTACAAAATTTTTGACCAAATTGCCTGCTCAATCAAGGACAATTAGTTTTCCTTGACAGTGAACAACATCCTAATTGCACAACAAATCACTGTCCTACACAGTAACACTCCTTATTAACAGAATCCACATGTGGTAGTCCTTTAAAAATGCTCATTTTAAAGAAACAGCCCCCAGGCACACGCACACACCCCCAAACACAACACGCAAGTTATAAAATCAAGAAGCAAAGTTAAGAATTAGCCTTGTTCAAGGAAACAACACCCGCACCATCATCTTTATTCCAATCACGCTAAAGAAGTGAAACTATTATACAACTCAGTGTCCACAATCCTTGCAGTTTCCTCATAAAATATCCAGTGCATCTGAGTACCTAGAAAACAGCCTGCCACCCTGAGAACGATGCAGATGATGTTGCTGATTCATTTTCTGGCAGTTGCAACGTTGCAAATGTCCATTTTCTGGACTCTGCATCACCATTTTCCAATGCCTCTCTAGAGAGCACCTTTTTTTTTTCTTCCCCTTTTTGTTTTCAAAAGTCTAGTTGATCCCCATCATTAGAAAACGTGTCAGAAATTACATTAATTTCTTAGACATTTTCCTGTTTCATTGTAATAATTGGTCCAGTTATTGCAGAGTTTATCCAGTGATTGCAGAGTTTGCTGTATTTACTGTGTTACTCAAGAGTCAAGACAGTTTTCCAGAAGGCACAGATATTGAAATTACATGAGTCCCTTTTTAAATTAGTAAATTCATCTCTTATTTTTAAAATTTTAAATATAAGACACAAAGACCGGCAGTAACGAATCTCTGATGGGAGTTAAGGAAGCAGTTAGCAATCTCTTGCTTTTTCTCTCCCAGCGGGGAAAAAAAAAAAAAAAAAAAGAAAGAAAGAAGCTGCTTGATTTTTGCATCATTTTTGCTACAAATCACTTGTTCTTTGAGCAACAGGAAATTACTTGAAATACTTGAAAAACCTAGAAATTTATCATGGAGAGGGGTGGAGGGGAAGTTGCTTAGGGTCTAAATATTCATGAAAATTTTAATCTATATCAAATTGGTAAAGGTCCTAAATGCTTCTGTTGGGAATTATTTGAGAAGGAAACACAGTCTCTAACACAAACCTAAAGACTACTAAAAATAAGGCTGAGGAAGTGAAAGGCTGGATAAACTTTAAGAGAAAGGGCAGCTATGCCCGATTTCAGACCTAGTCTTGCACAAATCAGCACAGTTATTTCACCGGTTTCTTGCACTTTGATTTCATACCCTTGCACAGAACGAAGAGCAGAAGGCTGCATCAAACATGAAACAGTGAAAAACCAAACAAACTTCACCTCTGTCTCTGACACATGCTCTGCCTCTAAAAACTGACTTCACAAAAAAAAAAAATTCCTGCATCTGTCTTTCTGGTGGCTGAAAGTTTAGGAAAAAATAAACCAAACCCTGGCATTGAACATGAGGGAAAGATGCACGGCACGTTACTGCTCTGCAACAGCAAATGGCATCAGACCTGCTAAGCCACCTAAGGCAAAAGTGCCTATCATTTAAAAAGAACCAAAAATCTTTATAAAAAGTCTCCACGGTACCCTCCACTTCACCACCGTGACAGCAGAATTACCAGCATGACAGATAATATAGTCATTAACAGCTTACAGAATTTTAAGGCTTACAGATTAGCCTTCCTTAAGGAGTCAAACCCTTTCACTGACCTACTTACATCACTACTTACTCCTTCTCGTTCCCCAGCAAGGCAGTCAAAGAATAATAACTTTGCACCTCTTACCAGGCAGACGAGCTGATCTCCCCTTGCTCAAGTGCTTCTCACTGTGAAGGATGTCAGTCAGGTCCAGGCTTTCCAGAGATAGCTGGTGCCTATCTGTCACCAACTTAAAAGACCTACAGCACTTAAAAAACTGATTTCCACGCCCCAAGAAAACTCATCACCCTATTTTTCTTGCTCACACAGAAAGCAAAACATACAAAGAATTTCTTTACGTTCATTAAGGTAAGATTTTTTTTTTTTTTTAGCTTGACTGCACAAACTTCTTTATATTTTGAAGAAAAGCCACCGGGAACTTCAGCATCACCATATGGTTTCCAGATGAAACCTTTTAAATGCTAGTTAGGTACATGTCTCCCACCTGAGCTAACAGCACAAGCCCCCACATCAGCAAAACCAGCTACCCTCCACACAGACAAGCCCCACCACGGCTACTCCTCAATAACCCCCCTCTCCCCTTTCCTACATTTCAACTCTGTATAAATCAAGCAATGCGCTTACAAAGTGTCCTTGAAATAAATCATTTGTACCAAGCAGAATGAAGTTTTACGAGCATTTTCCCCAACGCAAACACTGCAAATAAATTTCAGTCTTGGTCAAAAAGCCATTCAGATTTACTTTGATTAAGTATCGCTTTTATAAATACGGAGGCAATTTAAAACATCTGGAACATAAAATACTTCTTTGTAGGCAATGTTTTGAGTACAAGTCCATTAATTTCATGAAATCTACCACTAATCAAAGTTAACTGAGGTGACTGAACTAGGTGTCACCTCTGAGCAGCTGAGCCCATGGTTAACCATTTGTGTGCAGAGCCCTGCTTCCACCCACACCAGCGGACCAGAGCATCCCCATGCCGGGCTGCTGACCCAGCAACCCCAGTACCACCAGCTTAGGGACATAGTTCAGGGAACGGCAGCACCATCACAGCCCCCAGCATACAACGGCAGCACCACCACCTGAAACCACCGCACAAGCAATTTTGCCTGTTGGAACGGGTCCAGCAGAGGGCCATGAAGATGCACAGAGGGCTGGAGCACCTCTCCTATGAGGACAGGCTGAGAGAGCTGGGGTTGTTCAGCCTGGAGAAGGCTCCAGGGAGACCTTACAGCGGCCTTCCAGTACCTGAGGGGGGCTACAGAAGAGCCAGAGAGGGACTCTTTGTCAGGAAGTGCAGTGACAAGACAAGGGGTAACAGTTTTAAATTGGAAGAGGGGAGATTTAGATTAGATATTAGGAAGAAATTCTTTCCAGTGAGGGTGGTGAGACACTGGCACAGGTTGCCCAGAGAAGCTGTGGATGCCCCATCCCTGGAGGGGTTCAAAGCCAGGCTGGATGGGGCTTTGAGAAACCTGATCTGGTGGGACGTGTTCCTACCCAGGGCAGGGGGGCTGGAACTCTATGATCTTTAAGTTCCCTTCCAACTCTAACCATTCTATGATTCTATGAAGCATCTCCTCCATATAGGACAGCGTGAGAGCCTCAAGAGGACAATCCACCATCATAAAAGGAAGAAGTTACATGCCTGACCTGATAAGGTGAAGCAAGCGACAGGGCACTGTGGGGTTTTAAATCTAAAGCAGAAAATGAAACGTGGTGGAACAAATTCTCACGCATGAGCAGTGAAACAAAGAGCTTCCTGTTCAGCAAACAGTTGCAACTTATTTCCCAACAGGCTGCTCCTGCACCCCAAGAAAGCCATGAGCATCAAGCAGCTCATAGGTGACCCTTAAGAATCACTCCGTGTCTCCACCAAAGCATTCAGCAGCATCTTTGGAGGCAGGAATCAAACATAATTCATACCTCTATGCTAGTAAAAAAAAAAAAAAAAAGGGTGGAGGAAAAAAAAATAAGGACAGATTTAATTGTCAACTGCAAGGTTACTGCCAGGCCTCCAAACTATTTTGATGCACTTACCTGCAGTAATACAGACCAAAAGCGTTGGCTTTGTTGTTGCTTAACAGAAAGCAGAGAAAGTTTCAGTCACAATGTGAGCCAAGTAGGATAAAGCAGAGGGGCTTCACACCAACAGCATCCTCAGGAAAGATGCTGCCTGCAGGTGGCACATGAAGCAGGCTAAGCTCCCTCCTGCTCAGGATGCCCCCAAGTAAGTGTGCCAGCCACAGCTGCTCTAGGCTCCAGTGAGCCTGTCCAGCAGGACTTCGTTTCACTGAATCACAGAATGACATGGGGTTGGAAGGGACCTCTGGAGATCATCTAGTCCAACCCCCTGCCAGAGCAGGTCCACCCAGAGCAGGCTGCACAGGAACGTGTCCAGGCGGGTTTGAATGTCTCCAGAGAAGGAGACTCCACCACCTCCCTGGGCAGCCTCTTCCAGGGCTCTACCATCCTCAGAGGAAAGAAGTTCCTTCTCGTGTTTAGAGGGAACTTCTTATGTTTCCTACAGGTTACAAATATTTGAGTGCAAGAGGAGTGAAGAGCCAGGATTCTGGCTGTTCTGTGCAACAATATGTGGCACCTCAGTAGGAAAAAAAAAACAACAACAAACACACAATCTTCCTGTGAAAAAAAAAGTACCCTGAAATCCCCTTGGTCTTACTGCCAGTTTCTTGAAGAAGTGTATTCACCACACATCCTTCTAAGTGCTGGTAGTAACCTACCAAGGGAGGTAACAGTACTTTGTATGCATCTGTATAAATAGCTGTGTATCAAGAGACAGCTAATTCTAGGACAAACTAGCCCCTTAGCCAGTAAAATATTCTTCTGTGCCTTAACTGCAGTTTTCCCAGTTGCAGCCCAGAAAGAGTAACAAGCAAGAGTTACTGATGTCATGCCAAAAAACTCCAAAGTTTCCGTATCCCTTTTAGAAGCATCAGTATTTTTTTTTTTTTTGTTTGATTGCTTCACTCCAGCATCCAGAACATAACTGGGAATGGATTTAACCGTCTCAAGGGAGGGTGGCACAAGGTGGGGTTTTTCAGGTCTCTCTAGGGCTGCGCATTGTGCGAGGCAGCCCCGTGTTAGAGATCCCTATATTCTGTCCCACTGGCTAACAAATTCCACCATTACTCCACGAGAACAAGAACAAATTAGAGCCCAGAAGTTTGGCTATCTATTAAGACTGCAATATGCCTGGGCTCAATCTCTTCCCCCTGTCTTTTAACTCACAACAGCTCCATAAAGCAATGGCACTCTCCAGAGGTGTTTTCTTATGTAATTTCCAGCAATAATTTACAGCAATTGTAATAATTTACAAACTCCCCGTGAGACCAGAGATCCACTCCTCAGCCCCTCAAAAAGTCTCTTACACCAGGGCTGACTTAAGATGGAAATGGATAAAGCAAAGGATGGGGAAAATGACACCTTAATTCCATTTGCAATGGGAAGTCACAGATACATCAACGTAAACTGCTGAAAGCAACTGAGCAACAGGCAAGAACTGAGGCTAATTCTGAGTCCCCAAACTGAGTTTTAGTCCCAAGACACAAGGATGCCAAATAAAAGCGCCCCACTGATGCAGTTCTCTGAAGATATTCCATCTCTGCCTGCAATTTCCTGACCTGCCCCCACATCAAGAGCAATTTCCTTTACCTTCAGGCTGACTCCCCACTCTCACACAGGGAAGTGACTGAGCTCTTTTCCCTCCTTGTCCTCCTCACACCTGGCCCCAGTAACCGACACGCTCCAAAAAAGACGGCTTTCACGGTGCTTTCAGTAGGACTCTGGCCACATCGTGATACACGCAGCTCAAAAGCCACACAAATCAGCCCGCTGGCACATGCAAGGTCTGCTGTATCCAGGGAATAAAGGATAGGAGCCCAATACCTCCATGTTCCCCTGCATTGTGCTTTTAATTACCAGGGAAGAACCCAAAAAAATGTCTTCGGCTCCCCAGGTGATCAGATCACCTATGACGCAGTAGAAAACGCCCCTTAACCACAGATCCCTCAAAAAAAACCCTCCAACTCCTTTAAATGCTGGAGCCAAAGCTGCATTTCAACACTGCAGAAGCAGTTATCCCTCGTTCTTTCCCCTTTCTCCACAATTTACAATATATTTTGAAGAAAAAGCGACATTTGAAAGCATCAATCATTAAATATTAAAAAGGTCGCAAAAGAAAAACATAAGTCCCAACAGGAAGCTTTTTAATTTGTCCTCACCTATCATTCTTCTAAAACATACAGTATAAAGAAACTCAAGCTTACACTTCTTGCAAATGCTCTTCTGCTTTGTATCATCAGCCCCTGCTATTACCTTCAGTTTCACTCAGAAACAGTGTTTGAATTGTTTTTCAAGGGGGAAAATTCTTCTTAATCAAGTCAGGTCATGGACGATGTTAACCAGATTTGTGTTTATTTCTAGTCACTCTTCAAATTATTAATATCATTCCGTGCAGGTAAATGGTGTGTTTGTGATATGCAATACACACAGAGAAAGGAGGAGTATTAGCACAAGTCATTCATAGTCTTTTTGCAAATGAAAAAAAGGAAATTTCTCTGAGCAGCAGAAAGGTTTTTTTTTCCTTTTCCCTGCCCTTTTTCTTTTTCCACTTAATAAAAGCCTTTGGTTACATTCCCTTAATTCTCATTTTTGACAGACACACTGAAGCAGGAATGTTATTAGAGTTAGAAAAATCCTTTCTAATAGCCAAGATAAAAACAATTGAATGGAAGAGAGGTTTAGGGACTTATGGAGCCTCGAGCAAAGCACCCCTCCTCGGGCAGCTGAAGTTCAACAAGATGAACCTGCAGTGTTTTAAAAACCTCACCAGCCATGTTCCAGGTGAAACCACTGAAACCACTTATCTCCATTTCTCTGGTTGCATATGGTGCCTGACCATCTTTCTCCCATACCATTGGTAGGAGCTCACATGTTTAACAGCTGGAACCAGTTATGATGTAGAGAGGGTAAAGTTATTCTCTGACCAGCTGTTCAAAAAGTCGGTGCTCTACCCAAACAGCTGTGGCAAACTCAGCAGTAATGGGCCAATTCACCATCTCCTCCACCACTAAATGGAGCACACCAGGCAAAAGTACCAAGTTTGCCAAAAGCAACGTGCACGCATCTCCTTCAGCTTCAGTACATCTTACAGTTAAACACCAAGCCACCCCGCACCAAAGCTGCGCTTTCTAGATGCAGTTTTATACACCAGGTTAAAAAAAAAAAAAAAAAAATCAGTTAAGAAGCATTTGACAAGAGAAAAGAAAAATATTTAAAACAAACCAAAAAAAAAAAACCCAACATCAACAGAAATAGAGGAGGGGAAGAAACGGTAATTTAAAAGTGACCCTTGGTGGGGGGTGAGGAGAGAAGTCTGTCTGATTTGCTTCGGATATAGTTGGGCAGGAAATCGTTGAGGTGGGTTAAAATACCTTTCTTGTACATGCTTTACAAAGAATTTCCTCTGATTACTAGAATAATATTTGTTTTCAAGTCAATCTTGATAAATCACAGCTGTGGTGCTTTATTTCCTCTCTCCCCTCTCCTTGTTTTCATCTATTAATAGGCCTGCATGTACCCACACATCAATTAAAAAATCTATACATATATATTTATTCTATATATAAACACTTGCATTTCACAATCAAATTTCCAATGTAGCAGCACCCTGGTCCCAAACTGTGTCATTTGCACTTGGATTAACAAACCCACAGCACGACCCTGCTCTCCCCCTTGTGAGCCCAGGACCCAAATAATGTCCTAGACCGCTCAGACATCGTCCATGCATAAAGGGGAGAGCTGGAGGTGTCAAGAAGTTAATTCAATTAACAGTCCTGCAGCCACTCCAGGCTCACGAGTCTAAATGCCAGAACAAAGAGAAGCATAATCCTGAACAATAGTGCCTGTCTGGTGGTTGTTTTTTCCCCTTCTGCTTCTCCAGCTTAAGGGGAGGAAGGTGAGACATCTGAAGAAGCTTTAGTATAATTCAGAGCTATTCAGTTTTGCAATTTCAAAGCTTTAGAAGTCTCTGGAAGTAGTTATAACCAGGTATTTTAAGCCAACAGTATGGTCAGCATCACTTCCAAATGACATTCTCCAGTATTTCCACTGCTGAATTTTGGAGTCCAGCATAGGAAGGAAGGGATTTATTCTTCAAGTTAGATACACCAAAACTCACATTTTTTAATTTTTATTTTTTATCATTTAACTTCCAGGAGAATTATGACAACCTCAGTTCTTGTCCCAGCTTAGCTCCTCCAGGTATCACCTACCCACCTAAAATACAACCCTGAACTAGTTCTCAGGCCCAAACCCAATACACTTTTCAGACTCCAAGGAGAAGGTGCAGACCAGACTGCACTGCCACAGCCCGTTGAGTTGCATCAACCGATCAAGTCTAGAAACTCTTTCTGATTTGAAGTTTTTCTTGCAAGCCTCCGACAGTCACAACAGCTGCTTTATTTCTGCACTGAGCAGGATTAACGAGAGTTATTTGCCTCCTTTAAGAGGATTTAGCACAAATGTAAAAGGGGACTTTTATTACAGGTCCCACTAATCAATTACTTAGTTCTTAACAAAGCAGGTAGGTACAGTTTTGAAAACAAGACTCCCTTCCCAGAAAGTTACCTGGAGGCATCTGACCTATTCCTACCGACAGTAAATGCATTCAAAGGTCTCCCCCGGGAAAGATAATCTCCTGGAGTTGATTAGGCAATTTTACAGCCGGCGTGCTGAGATTTTAACAGCCTTTAAGAACCATCCAGTTAGTTCAGACTAAAGTGGCTTCAAAAAGGAAAAACAAACAAAAAAAAAATCCAACATGAACTGACAACAAGCATATTAAAAAAAAAAAAAACCCAAACCCAACAGACAAGAACTACCAGGCTGGGCAGTGGGACATAAGGCACAGAACGTGCTGCACCCTCCACGCACCCATCCCCAGGCCCTTCTTCCTCCTGCAGGAGCTCTCTCCCAGGTCCAAGGCTGTTCACTCACATGAGCAAGGGTCAGGAGGTCTGGCCCTCCAGCCCTGGGTCGTGTCCTTCAAAACTGCTGCCTCTTATCTGGCTGCTAAGAAACGGCACTGCACGCAAAGCCTAACAACACCCGGCCACTCCATCTCACTCACACCACGTAGCACTCCCTTGGCAGCCATAAAAGCATTAAGCTAACAAGCGGGCTTGATAAACCAACTTGTAGCTTGGCCAAAACGAAGAGCAATTAGGAGCCTACCTGGGGTTTAAACACTATTGTTCATAGAACCACAGCATCACACGGGGTTGGAAGGCACCGCTGGAGATCATCTAGTCCAACCCCCCTGCCAAAGCAGGTCCACCCAGAGCAGGTTGCACAGGAACTTGTCCACGTGGGTTTGAATGTCTCCAGAGAAGAAGACTCCACCACCTCCCTGAGCAGCCTCTTCCAGGGCTCTGCCACCCTCACAGGAAAGAACCTCCTCCTCGTGTTTAGGTTGTTTAGTTTGAACTTCTTGTATTCAAGTTTGTGCCCATTTCCTCTTGTCCTGTCACTGGGCACCACTGAAAAGAGACCGGTCCCATCCTCCTGACACCCACCCGTAAGTATTTGTAAGCATTGATCAGATCCCCCATCAGCCTTCTCTTCTCCAGACTAAAAAGACCCAAGTCCCTCAGCCTCTCCCCATAAGGGAGATGCTCCAGGCCCCTCATCATCTTTGTAGCCCTCTGATGTACCCTCTCCAGCAGTTCCCTGTCCTTCCTTAACTGGGGAGCCCAGAACTGGACACAGTGCTCCAGATGGGGCCTCACCAGGGCAGAGAGAGCCTGCCACCAATCACAACTCTATAATGCAAACCAAATGGTTTAGCAACTCCTGACTCAAAGAAGGGCAACAGCAGAAGAAATGCAAGAAATCTGGTTTGTTCTTCAGTCATCCCACCTAAGGGCAGAGACCTGACCTGCAAGTTCCTGGCCCCAGAGTAACGTGAACACTGTACACCAGGCACCCCAAGAGAAACTGGCACTGCACCAGGATGCAGCAAGTGGGGGTGACAGCCCGCAAACAGACATAGGTACTGGAGGTGCAGACTGAGAAGAAACACCAGCAGCAGCTACACTTCATGGAATTGCAGCGTTGGAAGGGACCTCTAGAGATCATCTAGTCCAACTCCCCTGCTAAAGCAGGGTTGCCCAGAGCACATCACTCAGGACAGCATCCAGGTGGGTCTTGAAGATCCCCAGAGAAGAGGACTCCACAACCTCCCTGGGCAGCCTGTTCCAGGGCTCTGGCACCCTCACTTGCCTAAGAAAACCAGGTACCTAGACCCACTTGGAGAAACATCTAAAATGCCTTTCTAAAAGAACCTCTTATGTGCACACATGAAACTTCCCTAGATAGCTTTGCAGTTCCTCACTACCATTACTGTTAGAAAAGCTTTCCTGAATATCCAGACCAAGCCTTCTTTTCCTACAAAATAAATGGGATGGAAAGAAATCAGCTACCAGCAGACACAGAGCACACTATTCTTTTCTGGTAACTTCTGACATATCAGAAAAGATACGGGGTTTGTTCGTAGCCATTTCCGCCCTCTAGTCCTCTCAAAGAATGTTGTTTGTATATACAAAGCAGGGAGGAGCTGTAAAGTACGAGAAGAATTCAGAGAGAACTCTGGACTTCTAGGCTTCATCCAGCCGAGACCGGATGCGATGCATTTGGCCTCCATGGCAAACAAGGAGACACCGAGAACCACGATTCCCCTTCAAACAGCATTTTATCCAAATATCTCTGCACACACTCATTTTGCACCAGCTGAAGCTGGCTGGTCTCAAGCAAATCACACAGCTGAAGCAAGGAAGCAAGATGGAAGATAAGAACTCCCTTGATTTACTATTTCAATTGCCTCAAGCATGGCCAACAAGGTATAGTCCACCCAACAGAAAGAGCTCTTGTGCTTTCCCTCCCTCAGCTTCGTAGAAACCCAGAGTGATGTACTGCATTCCTTTAACGCAGGAGACCTTTAACTCTGAAGCTCAGAGAAGCTCACCATTAAGAGAGCGCTAGGAATTTCAGTACCCCCAACCTTCTAACCACGTCTCTGACCCAGCAAGAACTAACATCAGCTTCTACAGCTTTTCCTGCAACAACATTTAACATGAAAGCTAACGCAGGATTAATCTGTTCACAGATTCCTTCTTGTCAGACGCCAAATGCCCTTATTGCCCACGCAGTTCAGTGCAACTTGAATACACGACACATCTCATAACATCAAGCCAGAAATCTACAGAGTTTTCTAAAAGGGGAAAAATACAAATACCAGGCAAGATTAGCAGAAGGGATACCATTTGATATTCAAACACCAAAAAACTAAAAGATTTCAATACTGGCAGCTCTGTTTGGAAGCATCTGACAAAGCCACATCATAGAACCTACTGGCCTGATGAAATGTCTTTTCTTGCAGCATTTCTGCTCTCCAAAACAACACAAAAGTGGAAGAACAGAAGCAGAGAATAGGTGGAGATGGCAGCCCTGAAGTCTTACCAAGAGTTAATGAAAAGAACTATGCCACCTGAGGAGCACCAGCAAGTGCCACCATCACAGGACTACAAATCCCACATAATAACTTCACTTGCTGGCCAGGGAACCATTTGCAGGACATCAATCCCACCTAAAACTGCTCAACATGGGACACTTCACACCACTACCAGATGAGGGAAAGGGGTCAAAGACCAGTGCATGGATGCTGTCTCCCCAGGTCCATAAGCAACAGTCCATGGTGAAGATTATTTTTACCCTGGCAAACATTATAAAATACAAGTGATCTTATCACCTAGATAGGGATCCTTTCCTATTTCCTTCTTCATTTTGTTGCTGCTTCATTCTTCTGAAAGGCTTACAATTTCACTGACAGATTTAACAGCAAGCGTAAAAATTGCTGACATTCAAGAAGCAGAAGTAAACAAATAAAGAATAAGACCTTGCTCGTAATCCAGATCTAAATGCTAATTCATTGCTTCTTATTTCAAATCAATATGTGCTCCCATCAGGAATGAGCCTGACATATCGTACTCACTGGGAAAAATAATACATGTATGGAAAAAGTGCAAGATACTCACTAGTACATGGATCAGTTAAATATCTAAAACACACATCAGCTAACTAAATGCCTAGGTCATCATAGAAACAGTTTAAAGGAAACCAGAAATTGTTTCAACTACACATTCAACAGGAACAGGGAAGAAACAGCATTCAGAATATCAGAAACCATTTCCAGGACAAAAATCTCTACCCACACACAAAGAACCCATACAGATATTTCATTTATAAAATAATTTTGCCTGTACATACTATGTATTATAGCTAAAAATCAAGACTAATGTTTGTCTTGATGAACCCCTTCTGTGAAGTTCAGAGCCTGCTCTTTGAAAGCCTGGGTAAATTTTAGATCCAAGTACCAAAAAACTGAATTATGATTTCACGTCTCTGATGCAATTTCTTTCCAGCCACCACATGCTGTAGCTGAGAAAGTTTGTCCCTTTGTCACAGCTAAGGCCAGATTGGCCGATGACAAGACAACAGATGGTCTCCTCCACCTCTTACTCCAAGAAGAGGAAGAGGAGAGATAAGAGATATGTACGAGTCTAGAAAAAAATAAACTATTTTAATGAAATATGAATTATAAAAGGAAATAATGAAAAAGATACAATACATACAAAACCATATCAAGCTCCCAGGGAGGTGTCACGACAGGCACTGGGAAAGCTCCAGACTGGACTCAGCGACAGATGGGAACTAGATTCTGGAATCTCTGATCGGGGTCAAAGGCAAACAAACTGACAGGGTCTTCCTCAGAACATCAGCTGCTGAAGAAAGACAGCCATCGAAGAAGAGCCAACCTGGCCCCTTGGATCCCTCAGCTTTTATTGAGCATGGCAGATGGGATGGAATACTCTTATTGGTCAGTTTGGGTCACATTACCCCATGGAGAGGTTGCACCTGTGGGGAGTAAACGATTAAGCCAGCTGAATCTGATTGCCACATCAACAAGGTAAGTGAGACCCTCTCTCACTGAACAGAAAGTTGGCTCTGCTCCATCCCAAACCAGGACACCCTTCTTTGTAAACTGCTTTGAATACAAGCACCATATAACATCTAGGGATGTTTGGTGGCAGTGAAAGATCTCACAGCAAGGCTACCGTCCAATCTGTGCTGAGAAAGAAGGCGAGACATCTGGTTTACGTTGTCTTTGAAGTAATTAACTGATTCGCGCGTTACCAAAGTGAAAATTAATTTTATTCTAGTGTGAGAAAGTTTGGGAAAAGTGGAAGTCTTTACTAATCTTAAAAAAGGGGGAGGAGGAAAAAAAAAAAAAAGGTCAAGATTAGGCCAGACAAAAAGCCAGTTCCCACAAAAGGCATGATGGAGCTGTGCCAAATGCTTCTAAGAACAGAGCATTTTTTGGTTGTTTACTTGGAGCCAAATTTCTTATGCCTTCATTCTCTCTTTTATGGGTATTAATAAGATTTCCACATAAATCTGTCTCTACTTAGTCATCTTCACCACTGTCAGACTTCAGCATCCTTCAGGAGGAAGGAGTGCCAACACAAATGTTTATGATGTCACACGAGCCACGCTATCGCTCCAGCCATCGCTCAGAACACCCAGTCCCAAAAGGTGAAAAAGGCCACAACAGCCTATAGAGAGCAAAGGATTTAAAAAGACATATATATCATTAGAATGAAGAGACTTTGAAAAAGAGGGAGAGAGGGGAAATAACAGTGGTAATCAACTGAATCCACCTCTCCATTTGGCATTAACAAAAAAAAAAAAAACAGTGAGCACATTTCTGCAGTTAATATACATTCTTAAGACAGACTTCACACATGTTTCCTGTGCATATCTGAAACTGCCTTTCTTTTATTCTTCTTCTGTTTATTTCACAAGCTCTTCATGTTCATATCACGTATTGTGACCAGAGCATATCTGGCATCGATATGGGATGGAAATTTCCTCCAAGGCACCAACGAATTTTTGCATTCAAGCTTTTGCACTTAGAGCCAGGTAACTCCATCATCCCTTGAAAACTGAGATGGCATCTCCGCGGATTCAAACTCATGGATGGATCTCTCTGGCTCAGCAAACAAACATCCACTCCTTCCAAAACAAACAAACAAATCCAAAACAAACAAACAAATCCAAACCAACCAACCAAAAAAAATTACCAGTTGCTCTTGAATCTGGTTGAAGGAAAAGTGAGATGAGCTACGGAAAAAACGTATCACCAGGCAAAATGGTACTGTTTCTTGGGTGTCAGTCACAGACAGCCTGAAACAAATCTAACCCAACCTTTCTTATGCATGGAAGCAGAACCAAGCGTCCAAAGCCCACTCTTAACTTCTTAAGCCTGTCTTTCATGGGTAAGTAAAGGGATTTCAGATTTGCTGGGCTAGAAGATAGGGAATGACACGGGAAGAATCGGCTCGTTGATGTAAACATTCCTAGATCAGAAAGGAACATCTCACCATCCATCACATCTCAGAAGAGGGGCACTAAGGAAGCTGTTAACTCAAAGCAAGTGGGCATCAATATCATGACATTTCTCTTAAGTTTGCTTTTTATTAAATAAACACTTCGGGTAAAAAAAAAAAAAAAAACACCCTACATCTAAGAAGTCAGATAAATAAAATTTCATTAAAAAACATCTGAGATTGCAAATTCAAGCAGTCAGAAGATAGCACACGACATAATTATGCTTACAAACACTGATTCGCTGTTTTAGATAGCAATCCATTAAGATCACGGGAAAGATAGAAAGCAACTTTCTGGGCTATCAAGTTTCTACCTAAAGTTCTCATCTCCTGAACCTGCTATTATGAATGATTAAGCCAATCTGATCGCTACTTTTATCTCAGTTCTAAAAACCTTAACCAAACAAAAGACCCAGAAGCCCGTAGGCCAAGTTCTCATGAGTACAGTGAATGACTGTGAAGGAAGCAGTTTTGTCACTAGCCGAGGATTTTTTGGGCTGGGTTTTTTAAGCATGTATCAGGGAATTTTGCAATACACTTCTTCAATGCAATACACTGACTTCAGCTTAAAAATCAACATTTCCCTCCGCATCCTGTTTCCACTTCCATTTGAGAAGAGACGATACATAAAGCAAATCAGAACATGAAATAAGCACATGTATTTGCAGCTGCAAATTCCCCTCCTTTAAGGAGCTGTACCAACTCATGGCCAAGAATTTTATCATTTTTGATCACGTATCAGTTGCAGTTCCCAAAAGAATAATAAAATCTAAAGATATGAACACCACAGCATGTCCAGGCATGAACACAGGATTTAAAATTCTGGGTTTCCAAACCTGCTGCTTTCCAAACCAAGTCTGCTCGAGCAGCAGATCACAGCCTGCGTCAGGAAATCTTAAGGTTAATCCTAAGGATCTTCTCTTTTTCCTATGTGTAATACAAAGGGAAAAGAAAATGCTAGATCCGCAGACGATGACAGCTAAATTATTGTAATGAAAAACATTGAGCCTATGCTTCAGCCACAGCTATCCACAAGTACACACCATCCATCAAGCCTGAATAAGAACATCACATATTTTAGGACTAGATTTATACCTGACACACAGTAGAAGAGAAGGCTGAAATAAAGATTAGACAGATATAAAAGGAAGGAGATAGACTATCTATCTTTACGGCTTCACTTAAAAATGTTCAAGAATTCTCCAAGAAACACTTGGATGTGCCATCTCTCCCTGTCTCACCACATCACATGTATCCCTAAAGCTAGGCTTAGATGTCCTAAATTTCAGCTAAGACCCGGTGCTTAGTATTTCCTATTAGCTGGCTCTGACTCCAAAGGTGCCTTGCCAAGAGGAAACAACAGGCTTTTGGATCCTCAAGCGGAATTTTAGGCCGGAAGATGTGCTTTAGTGCTGGCACCCCAGTCCATCTAATTGTTGCACTATTATCCCATGCTCTTCTATTACACCACTTGACACAAACACGGCGAGCTTAGCATTTTGTCCCCTGCAAGCCATAAGTCAGATTTCAGCATCAATTCAGCCCAGATGGTATTTCTCTTTGCCCACTGAAGAGATTCTCAGTGCTGCCTCTCTAAGGAGGCTCGTACAGAGGCAGGGCTGCCTAAAAAGCATCAAATTGTCCACACCTGTTGGTGTAGCTGCCTTCTTCTGGGCAGGACTAAATGTGTTTGCTTCTCCACGAGTCAGGAGAAAGACGAATGCTCTGCAAATCTGAGCAGAAGTCTTTTACTGGAAAGCACAGGGGTCCCCTTCCACTCTTACCCCCCTCTTTTAATTTCTGAGTCTCCGGCAGAGTCTTCTTCGTCACAACTCTGTTCCTCACGAGCACACAGGAAGTACAGCATTAAATCCTTTAATAGAAAATGTTTATTCATTTGCAGTTTTGTATAATCAGTAGACAATCAGGATTGCATTTAAGAACGGCACTTGCATATGAATTAACCTGGTTTAAAAAAAAAAAAAATTAATGGAATATGAATTATGTTGCAACTTTTCACCTCATACAGAATTTAGAATCAACAGAAATGAAGCAAATTTCAGGGAACTGTTGCAATAAATAAATTTTCACAACTGCCTCAGTAAATTCTTACCGTGAGGATGGTGAGGCACTGGAACAGGTTGCCCAGAGAAGTTGTGGCTGCTCCATCCCTGGAGGGGTTCCAGACCAGGCTGGATGGGGCTTTGAGCAACCTGGTCTGGTGGGAGGTGTCCCTGCCCAGGGCAGGGGGGTTGGAGCTCGATGATCTTTAAGCTCCTTTCCAACTCCAACCATTCAATGATTCTATGAAATAACACTCACTAGTCCATGGCTTTCTGGAGAATAGGTACATCACAGCAACAATAGATCTCCTACATATAAAAGGGTAAGTTTTACCAGCTAAAGCTCATCATCCCTACCTGTAAAAATTTGAGTCACCTTTTTATTTCATCCGGTCTTACCCCACTTCTAACCAGGCAGAGCTCCAGGATGCACCAACCCCCCATTGACGCCCACAAGAACAACACTGGCTCAGGCTGGACCAGGACCTCATCAGCTCCTCCTGCCCAACCAGTCCTGAGCTCCACACCTAAAGCCAGTGGCAAGTCTGCCTAGGCACCAAAAATACCACATACGGCACCTATACAGCTTCACATCTCTAGAATTGAGCTGGAGCACCAAGTTCCAGTTTGAATACTGGACAGCATGCGTTACTGAGACACAAGTTCTACTCAAGTACTACAAGTGCTACTAAAGTATTTATAAATAAATTTTAAAAAAAGAAAATTTTTGGCAAAACTTGGCACACTTTTGCAAGTCAATAAAGAAAAAGAAAGATTAAAACTATACCAAATCAAAAGTCAAGGGGCTGGTGTATTTAAGAAACATGCCTGCCTGTGGAGACACCAGAAAGCGTTGTTAAATATCCAGAAAGAACACCTTCACAGGTAACTCCAGTTGCAGACTGTGCTATCAGAGTCAAACAAAGAATTCCATCCCTCTAGGCTACACAATACTGATTTGAGTGTGTATATACATACACGCACCCACACGGATACGTACATGTAAAGATACATGTGCATGCACATGTATATAAAAACACGCTGTTGGGTCACATTTTGAGCAGCACAAGCAACATTAGCTTTGAATTACTCAGTTTAAAATAAGAAAAAGAACAGTTAGCTGTTAAAAAAAAAAAAATTAAAAAAAAAACAAAACCAAACAAACCAACCCCAAAAAAATCCCACCAAAAAAACCCCCAAAAAGCTCTCAGTAGATTTGTCTATGGGAACGCACCCTCCTCCAGCACTAGGGATTCAACTGAAAAGGATCACCCTGGGAGGACTGAGCACTTCTCATTGAAGTCAGTGGAGGCGGGGAGGAGATTATCAGTAATCACAAAGAAAAGAACATGAAGAAAAATAGCGTTTTCAACAAAGCTTGACTTGTACAATATAAATTTTAAAATATAACGATTGACCTTCCAGGAGAAGTTAAAGGTATTCATTGTCACGCAAGAATAAGATGAAGAGCTGCATCTCAGCACAAGGATTTCTGTAACAATCTCAACTGACAGACTCAAACTAAAATTCCAGCCACCCATAAAATATTTTATCAGTTATCTTGCAATTACAAATGCCCCTTAAGTTCCTTATCAACACCACATACAGCAATCAGACCTTGTCAGGAGTAACTGTGGTTAGCACCACCAGTAAAACTGAAGAGAAAACACACCTGAGAACTCTATCAGCACCCAACATTTATTTTTGTCACTCACCAAGCAAGTATCAGGGGAAGGAGATCATCTAGTCCAACCCCCTGCCAAAGCAGGTCCACCCAGAGCAGGTTGCACAGGAACTTCTCCAGGTGGGATTTGAATGTCTCCAGAGAAGGAAACTCCATCACCTCCCTGGGCAGCCTGTTCCAGGGCTCTGCCATCCTCACAGTAAAGAAGTTCCTCCTCATGTTTAGGTGGAACTTCTTATATTCAAGTTTGTGCCCATTTCCTCTTGTCCTATCACTGGGCACCACTGAGAAAAGACCAGCCCCATCCTTCTGACACCCTCCCTTTAAGTATTTATAGGCATTGATCAGATCCTCCCTTAGCCTTCTCTTCTTTAGGCCAAAAAAAACCAAGTCACTCAGCCTCTCCTCATAAGGGAGACGCTCCAGGCCCCTCATCATTATATTTGTAGCCGTCTGATGTACTCTCTCCAGCAGCTCCCTGTCCTTCTTCAACTGGGGAGCCCAGAACTGGACCCAGTACTCCAGATAGGGCCTCACCAGAGGGGCAGGATGACCTCCCTCAACCTGCTGGTCACACTCTTCCTGATGCACCCCAGGATGCCATTGGCCTTTTTGGCCACAAGGGCAGATTGCTGGCTATTGGGCATCCTGTTGTCCACCAGGACTCCTAGCTGCTCTCCAGCAGGTCACCCCCAACCTGTCCAGGTGCAGGAGGTTCTTCCTTCCCAGGTGCAGCACATTACACTTGTCCTTGTTGAAGTTCACCAGGTTCCTCTCTGCCCAGCTCTCCAGCCTACCCAGGTCTCTCTGGGTGGCGGCACAGCCAGATGTCTTGAAAACGTTAAAAAGCAATAAAATAAAGGCTGGATTAAGTACCACGGACAGATTTTGTGTGCGGTGGGGGGTTTTTTGTTGGGTTTTTTTTGTTGTTTTTTTTTTTTAAAGTGGTGTGGTAGCTCCGGCGGCGGCAGAAGAGGGGATCTCGTGCCCTCTAGGGGGCCGGACCCGCCACCGCCGGCACCGGCCGCCCCCCCGGGGCGGTGCTCACCCCCCGGCCGCCGCCGGGCAGGGGATGGGGGGGCCAGTGTAATAAGTAATAATAATAATAACAATAATAACAACAATAACAACAGCTCGTAATAATTACTTATAACACACAGAGGGAGAAGGAAAAAAAAAAAAAAAGGAAAAAAAATGCTCAAACTCAAAAAAAAAAAAAGGACAAACTTGATAAAAGAATCCAGCAGTTCTTCCTCTTATCATCTTCTTTAACCTCCAAAGACAGCTCAGAAAGAAAAACCCCTGCTATTCTCCACAAGTTAAAAAACTCTGGCATCACATTTAGTTATTTTATTTTCAGCATTTCTCCAGTCGTTACCCCGACGCTGTCCCTGCAGCAGGGCTTAGAGCAAGCCAAGCTGAAAGAAAAACCAAAACAAACAAAAAATCAAAACAAACAGACAAAAAACCACCCCAAACAAACAAACAAAGAAAAACCAACCCACAACCAAAACCCTAAAAAACTACATAGCCCAAACAAGAGGCGTTTATTTGAGTGACACTGACTAACACAGAAGAGACTTTGAGGAAAAGGCTTGGTAATTCATCAAGAAACTTTTTCAATACCAAGCAGAGAATTAAAAAACGCCTCCAAAGAAAAACCCAACTTCCACTTTGTTGTCTGAACCTTAACGTTTACATCTTTATCTGTCAAGTGGTACCCGACAAGCTGTGCATCTCCCATTAGATCACCTAAGTAAATCACAGCAACTGGCCCAAAGCTTTCATTGAAGCAATGTTCTTTTCATCCTCAGACCATGCAGGATGCAGTCAGCTCACCTCCATTTCATGCCCTGTGGTTTGCAGGCACCAGAACCCAGCAACCTTTCCACTTCCAGGCTAGGATTATTTTTTTATTACTTTTTCGAGAAAAAAAAAAAAAAAAAAGCCCAAGCAATATTCCTTCAATTTGCAAAATACAGTTATGTCTCAGTCTCTTGAAAAAAAAAAAAAAAAAGAGAGAGTTGGAAGGTAAGCACAGCAACAGCAGATGAGGACAAATTCACATAAATGTCGCAGTTAAGGTCCAAAACATCATGTGTCACTGTTTTTCCCCTCCAACCCCCAACAAGCTTCTCAAAACACATTTCATACACAGGGTCACTGTTCTGGCTGTTTATTTAATTAACATGACAACCCAGCATACACAGGATTTCTTTCAGTTCCCCGGCTTCGCATTTTCACACTTCAGGCAGAAAGAGCAGAAAGTCACCACTGTATTTTACTTTTTTTGCCAATATGCCATAATATACATTTCTTGATTTAACCAATTGACAAAAATAGATTCCAAACCAATCGTCGTCAGAGTTTCAGCAGCAGTTTTTACATTTTTGTGAGGTTGGAGAAAAAAAAATAAATATATATCCTAAGGAGAGTGGCTTTGCATAAATGAAGCCATGCAAAAGAAAATAAAGTATTACGTCTGGAATCCCTGGGTGATTTTTCCTGGAGCCTTGCTTAAATATTTGACACGGTTGTGTTTCAGCAAGTCACCAGGTGACATAACTCCTCGGTATCCCTCGGTTTCTAGTGACCTAAATTGTAACGCCAGCAAATCTTATCAGGGTAATTACAGCTCAATAACGCTTATTAGCAGCAGGAGGTACAGAGTATGTAACGCTGCATGCCTAACAGGAGCCTTTAACTTTGAGAAAATTCAATATCTACATTTATCCTGCCTTCTCCTCTCTCAAATTTTAAATCTCTGTAGGCTGATGTCTCCTATTTTCAAGCCAGAGGGCACGATACCTAATACTAAAAATTGGGTTTAAGTTAAGGTTAACTTAAGTTAAGGTTACGTCTGTCCTTTTTTTTTTTTTTTTGAACAGAATGATGGAGCGCCAGGAAATGGGGGGAAGCAACATATTCCTGGCACTTACAAAGCTCTCGCTGTCAAACAATGAGAAGAACAAATAAAGACTTAATTTTCCCTTGGAAAAAAAAAAAATAAACCCACAAATACATTTCTTCTTCTCCTCCATTTCTTAGATCTTATCGCCGAGGAGATATCTCGGAGTATGTGAACTGTTACAGCATTGTCTTCTCCACTGCACAGACAAGGCAGCGATAACGAGGGGTCCCGGCTCACAACTTTCCCAGGCTACAGGCTGGGAACAGGCAGAGTCACCACGCAGAACCTCACGAAAAATGGTCAAATCAAGCAGAAAAAATAACCCTCCGCTGCCGCTGGAGGAAGACAGAAGTCTGGCACCAGAGTTACTTATCTAGGGGGGAAAAAAAAAAAAAAAGAAAAACTTTTAAAAAAGGAGAAAGCAGCAGGGAAAGATGTGGCAGCACGAAACAGCTAACAAGCCTCCAATGATTGAAAAAAAAAAGGGATGGACCCTCAGGCATCCCTCAGTGAGGCAAACCGCTTTCTATTTCTCCAACTGCCCAGAAGAAGGTATAGAACAAAGAGAAAGAAGGAAGAAAAACGGGTAGAAACTGCCCCAGGAGCCAGAAGGACACGGATGGGAGTTGGCACCCGGAGCTGCTGGCCTCGCAGCTGGAGGGAAAACTCCTCCGTCCTGGCATTATCCACCACCAAAGCTGAGGATCAGGGCTTTCTGGCAGGGCAAGCCTCAGCACCTCACCAGTGTCTTCTCCTACGAGTTTGTGTCATCTGCTGGTTTGGGAACCAGAAAGCACTTCAAACCCTGACGTGTGCTGTACCTGTGATAGCCCTCTGACCAAGGGGGGGTGGTGGAAAATAATAAATAAATCTAAAAAGGCTAAGCAAATTCAACCACTTGCTGCAGCTGCTCCAGCTCATTTAACACGCACTTGTAATAAATCCAAGTTAGCTGAAAGCTTCCTATTCCACCCAAACAAAACAAACAACAAGCAAAATTGGGAGTCTTCGGCACGGTTTAAAATTGTCCAGCTACTATCTCCTGTGGAGCATTTTACCCACCAGGGTGAAACCGTCCCTTTGACCTGCTGCATGTCAAGATTAACACACGTAGGTCAGAGGCACAAGCTCCAGAACAGCTGGGTCATATAATATTTTAGTAGGAAACACCAAGACCCAGAACCCATTCCCCCACCCCAACCTCCTCGCCACGCCTTTAGGAAAAACCTGAAGTGTTGGCAAAACAAGTGAAGAAACCCCAAAAGCCATCATCCTGGAGGTATTTGTGCATTTACCATTTGTTCATTCATTCATCATCTTATCCACCCATTCACAATTTCTCTCTGCAGCCTCTTTCAAAGCCCTGAAGGGGCTGAGCATCCTCGGGCAGCGGTGATGAAATCACAGGGGGGACAGCACTCAGCTGGGAGAGGGATTCAGGCCATTGCGAAGCCCACGTTTCTCAATGAGCTCCTCACTCAGACACCAAACTGGAAGCTTTTAATCCGAAGAATTTGCCGAATTTGAGAGAGAGAGAGAGAACACGTACAAAAATCAGCCACAAAAAAAATAGAATTAAGTGACAAACTAAGTAAAGAGCACTTTTAACAACAACAAAAAACAAACAACAAAAGCAGGTTATATCTTGGTGTGGTTTGATTTTGGAGAGTGCTTTTTTTTTTTTCTTAAATTCTTTTTGGAACTGATAAGTGACTGAGATGTTCCTACAGAAAGAATAATACACACCATAGGCATTTTCAGCTCCAACAGAAGTGTACTTTTAATTTAAATATGTGAATACCTCTATCCGTGAGGTTAGTCTGCAATTTCTGGTACCGTCTTTTACATCACAAGGTCACATAGATTCAATTCCGTATTCTATTACAGAAAAACATCAGATAGTAATTGAGAAGTGTGTGACTAAAAAAAAAAAATCTAAAAAAATTCAGAAATTCCAACTTTTGTAGAATCTCGTATTAACACAGTCAGATAGGGAGGGAATCACACTCTAGAAAAATAAAAGCTCAATTAAATGGTCAGTAATTGGAAAGATTACACAAGAGGCAAAGGGAAACATCTCTAAAATTTCACCTAATGTTACTCACCAAATGAAAGCATGTATCTCAAAGCAATAAAGTAGATCCATTTCCTGGTGAAAATTATTGGCAGCTCCCAGATGTTTTAACCAGAATGTTTCGGACCAGAAACATTCAGGGCATGTTTTTTTAAACAGGGGGTGAGGGAAGGCCTGGTTTTGTTTATAAAGCCCTCATCTCTATTTTTAACAGGTTATATTTAAAAACTGTCCGAAAGAGAAACATTTACCTATGGTTTCTTTAAGTCTACAGGGAGCTGATTTTCACTATAAACACAAACTTTGGTTGCTGTAAAAGAGTCCCACTTCTCCCAGCATTTCTTCAAGGTCCTTACAGAGCTTTGTTTCAGCTTTTCCATTTTTCTCTCCTGCTAACATTTATTTAAGAGGACAGCTTTTTTTTTTTAAGGGGGGGAGTTCACATACACACAGCCACATTGTGCTAAAAAAAAAAAAAAAGACAGACAAAAAGTCTCCCCAAACTCGAAAGTAGTCATCCATTTCTAATCACGCAGTGACGCAAGCAATACCAGATCTTGCTATTGATTAATAGTGAGCAAGAACAAAAGAAAGAGAAATTTGCCAAAAATCCTGCAGCGGGTAAACCGAACAGTCGCCAGCAAACTCCAGCCCAGCAGGCTGGAAGTGGGGAATGGCTCGGGGCAAAGCTGACCACTGTCCCCCAGTAACACACCATTGGGGAGGAAAAGAAATCTACCTCGTTAGCCATCACCAGTTTAACATTCTGGTTTATATATATATATAGAGAGAGAGATATGATTTGAATTCCCTCCGTAAGAAAAGAGAAGGATGTAGTCACAAACCAGTATCCGAATGATTACATTTTGAGATTCCAATTAATTGAAAAGCTGCTTTTGTTTGAAGTGTGAGAAGTGAGCGGAAATATGTTCGAAAGCTTAAAAATTATTATTGTAAGAAACCACCAGAAACAGCTAGTCTCATCAAGTATAGACAGATTTAATTTCTCACTTTAGATACTGTATTTACAAATTATTCTTACCCCCTTCTCTCTCTCAATTCCTACTGAAGTCAGAACTGAGGCAGCTTTCTGCTTTTTCACACCACATCTGCCTGGACACTGCAGTAAATATTTATTTTACCTCAACAGAAACGTTAAATAAATAAGTACGTTTGTTGTAAAATAAGCCTCAAGCATATAAGGTTGTCAGGCCCTCTTCTAGCAAGTGTCATAACCAACCACAAAGGGATGTAATCAAACCATTTCCAGAAACAAACCGGCCACCTACACCCTACAGTTAGATGCCATCACTTTGAAAATACTCAGCTGCTCATCCAGCAAGTGACCCGAAGGGAAACCTTTGGGTTCGGGCAATGCCCTTCAACTGACCACAGGGCACGGAGACAGGTTCAATGCTAATTGAAAAATAAAGCTCAGCACCGTTTGCCACTTATTTCCCCCTCGGGTTTCCCTTCCCACCGGGCAGCGAGGGCCGCGCCGACTTTCAACACGCTCGGTTACACTTGACCCGTTAAATGATTCTTTTGTGGGGCGATCCGGAATCTCAAAATTTAAGAAAACACTTCGAGCCCAGGACTAAGTCGACCTTGTGTCTGAGAGGGCTCTACACAGCAGCGTAATAAAGATAACCATGTGTTTGCTTGTCTCTTTTTTTTACTTTTTTTTTTTTTTTAATTTTCTATCTTTTTTTTTTTGAAAGAACGCATCGCATCGCTGGCAACAGAGTAAGCCCTTCTCTCACCCAAACCAGCTCACGGCCTCTCGGAGGACACAAAGTGGAGACAAATCACCCGTCCCTCGTACCGGTCCCGAGCGGGACCCATCGATCCGACCCACGCAACAGGGGAGGCAAAGTGCAAAGATGAGCCACCCTCCCAGGGACACTCCGTCGCCCCGAGAAGGAGATTTCTCCCACCCAGGACGAGCTGCCCGGCTCTCTCACACCCCACACCTTCCCCCCCGCCCCCTTTAAGGCTTAAAGGAAGTTTTTAATAGGGCTAAGCTACCACCTTTCTGGGAAAGCCCAGGTTTGGGAAGAAAAAAATTTAAAAAAAGAAAAAAAAAGCAGCAAAGCCTCGGGGAAGTGATGCTGGGAAACCCGAGGGACCGTCTCAGGCGGGTACCACCCGCCTCAACTTTGGGCCAGGCTAAAGAAAATCAAGTGATGGCCGTAGAAGAAACCTCCGAGCTCTCTCCCCATCACCTGCGCCCGGCGGCAAGCTCAGGCTGGGTCCAGAAAGCCCCCCCCCCCCCAAAATCCCAGCCCCGTCCCGGGTCTCTCCGCGCCGCGGGGCGCCGGGGAAAGCCCGCAGCGGAGCGGCCGGGAGGGCGCAGCTCCCCGCACCCCCGCCGCCGTCGGGATCCCCGCCGAGTTTGGGGTCCCATCTCCCCGTCCTCCTCCAAGCCCCTACCTGCTCCCGGGGGATGCAGGGCAGCGAGGTCCGTCGGTGAGTCTTGCCGCCGCCGCCGCCCGACATCTCGGGGGAGATCATGGAGCTGGATCGCCGCCGCCGCCTGAGCACCGGGGCTTCGTCGGCGACCGGAGGGGCGGCGGGAGGCTCGGCCAGGGGGGCGGCCCGCCTCGGGGGCCAGAGCCGGTCGGCGTAACCGGCCAGGAGGATGCCCAGCAGCCCCAGCAGGTAGGCCAGGTAAGGCCGCCAGGACGCCGGGACCCTCTCCAAGGCGAGGAGGGAGGTGGTCCTGGCCGCGCTAGTCAGGGCGAGCATGAGGACGCCCTGCCTCAGCCTCAGCACCAGCCATGTCACGGCGGCCAGGCAGCTCAGCACCACCCCCGTGGCGGCGAGGGAGAGCAAGCGATCCTCCTCCTCCTCCTCCTCTTCCTCCTCCTCCTCCCTCCCCGCCGCCACCGCTTCCCCCCCGCAGCAGGCGGCCAGCAGCAGCAACGACGCCGCCGCCCGCACGCCGCCCCGCAGCAGGTAGCGGCCCGCCCCGAAGAAAACGGCGGCCAGGCCCAGGGGTACGGCGCCGGGGGGCAGCCAGCCCCAGCCCGCACCGCCCTCCCCCCGCACCAGCCTCACCCCCGGGGCCAGCAGGACGGAGAGGGAGCCGAGCGCCCAGGAAAGTTGCCGCCGGAGCCGGGTCGCCCGCGGCGGGGAACGGGACACCGGCTCCCCCCCTCGCCTCTCCGCTCCGCCGCCGCCGCCGCCCCCCCGCGAGGGCCCGGCCGGCCGCCCCCCCGAGCTCCCCGGCTCGCCGCCGGCCATGGCCCCCCGACGGCCTTCCAGCCCCGGGGCTTCTTCTTCCCCCCCCGCCGCCTCCTCCCCAACAACCGGGCAGGGGCCGGGAGCCACCCGGTCAGGGGCGGGGGGCCAGGGGGCAGCGGGCCGGGGGCGCTCCCCTCTGCAGCGCCGGCATTTCCCGGGGAGGGCTCAGCTCGCCCCCCTCTCGCCTCCTTCCCGGGCGCCCAGCGCCGCGCATGAAAGGGCTGGGGGTTTGGGGGGGGGGGGAGGAAAGAAGGGGAACGCCTCGCCTCCTCCGCGACCCCCTCGGGCAGGGCTGGGAGGCAGTAAATTAAAGGAGGAGGTAATAAATTAAACAAACAAACACCATATATTAGAAACTGGAGAGGGAGAGACGCGGAGAAATGCTAAACCGCGTAATTTAAAAAGGGACGGGGGGGGGGGGGGAGAAGGAAAAGGAGGGGGAAATGGAGGAGAGGCAGATGTACCACCTCAGAAGTGCTGCTTAATTTCTAGGCCATCCTTTTCCCTCCCAGGCGCTCCCGGCGGAGAGAGGGAGGAAGAGGAAGGAGGGAGGAAGAGAGTGGCGGTGCCCCCCGGAGGGTCCGCGGGTTCTCCCGGCCCTCGGGGTCCCGGGGAAGAAGCCTCCCGGTGGGTGAGGGCGGTAAGGAAGGAGAAATCACACACGCACACACACACAAAAAAAAAAAAAAAAAGGGCAAAAAAAGGCAAAGAAAGGGCCAGCGGAGCCGGGGGCAGAAGTTGCGAAGTCTTGCCGGGAGGGCGAGAGAGAGATCCGCGGGAGGGACGCGGAGGGAGGCTGCTTGGGAAGAGAGAAGGAGGAAGGAGGAGAAGGGAAGCGCTTCCCTCCTGGACGCCGCTGGGAGAGCGCTTGAGTTTTGCACGGAAAAAAAAAAAAAACCAACCAAAACCCCAAAACTCGAGCCATGTGAGCTTCTCCCGGGCGGGAGGGGAGGCTGCCCAAAGCCCAGAACCCAAACCCGAAGAAAGCACCGCACCAAAAAGGGGGGTTGGGGGGGGGTTGGAGGCGATAACGAAGCAGGACGCTACCGGGGAAAGAGGGGGGGACGAGGGGGGGTAATCGCCACTTTCCAAACTGGACTGGCTCCTGTTTGGAGCTGCGCCGGTCCTGCCCATCTCCGCACCGCGGGGCGGGAGGGGGAGATGCGGGGGTGGGTTGCACCCCCCCCGAGACCCCCCCACTCTCCCCGCCGCTGCCGCCCCGCAGGAGCATCCCCGCCACCGGGCGCTGGCGGCCGAGGCATAAATCCGGCTGTCGGGGTTGAGGGGGGCAATTACGAAGTCGTAAAAAAGTCAGAAAGATGGATGCTCGTGAATGATTATTACTATTTTTGTTGCCGTTTTCATGGGAAGCCCCAACTCGAATCCCAAAACCAGCGGGACGGGGGCTCTCCAAAGCGCTATGAATCCCTGGGATGGATCCCTGGGGCTCCATCCAACCCCCATCCTCTCCTTCCTCCCAACCTGTCTCACCCTCACGGGAGGGGAGGGGGGCCTCTGCTGGGGGTCAGCTCGGGGCTGACTCCGGCGCCAGCCCCCCCACTGCCAAAAACTGCTATTGCAGGAATCAGGTGCAGAGGGAAAGCAAACCTTATTCTTCAAGCCCTAGGTCCCACCGAAGGGCATTGGAGTAATTGCATTTAGCACGTAAAAATACAAAACCACAGAAAAATAAAACCGCCGGCTGTGAAGTTACAGAACATTTAGGGTCAGGAAATGGACAGATTAACAAACAGAATCTCCCAGCCCTCTTCTTTCCCTTGCACATCCACAAATCACTAATTTGAGACAGATTTACAGCCTTTAAGTATTTATTGGTGTATCTATCTGGATATCATGCCTATCATCCGGGATCTGAGTATCTGAAATGGTAGCATTAGTGAAGCATGTTTGGGATTTTTACTAGAAACGGGTCGTAAAAACTGAGTGTGTTTTTAAATAATAGTTTTCTAGCTTAACTATTATGGAATATGGATTTATTAGTCATTTTTATGTTTGAAGCTTGGTTTGAAAACAACCTAGATACTGTTAGCAAAGTTTGGCTCTGAGGAATGGAAAGCCTCTGGGTTTTTTTAAAGGTTAAGGGTCCAGATTAAGAACAGCTGGAAAGGTTTACAGTTTATTCTGTTGAGACAGCAATCAGCAGGTTGCCATATACACCTAGAAAAACA
>BJBW01000497.1:0-10262 GCA_004320125.1 Scolopax mira | reverse complement strand
CTCCCAGCAGTGGACAGCAGATGTTGGACACTGTGAGCCTAATGTCTTCAGGAGGAAGAGAAGGCCTCAGAATTTTGGCACCAGGGCAAGAAGTTGTCTGTACCGCCACCATCAAGGGAGAGAAAGATATGCGGCAAACTTTTCTAATTTATATTGAATGTGATGTTCATGGTGTGAAATAATCCTGTTGGCCAGCCTTGGCCAAATGCCCAGGCCTTGCTCCTCCCTGTCCCTGCACTTGGCAAGGCTCGAAAACACTAGCCTTGAATCCCACAGAGCCTGGCTGGTTATGAAGTAAATATTTTCACAAATTCAGACACTAGAGTCTTCTAAAAGTGTAATTTTCCCCAGCATTAGAAGTTAGTCCTGTGTCTCTCAACCCAGGACAGCAACAAATGGATCCCAAGCTGTTAGTCCTCAAGGAGGGAGGCTACTGTGGTGTTTCCAGTTTTGTTATGGGTCTTCTATGTCCAGCACCCTCACTCCAACCTCACAGAGCCAAGGTAGGTATATGCAATTCCTCCACCTTGTGGATGACCTGGACCCTCCCTTGCATATTTTGCAGCACACATTTTTCGTGGTGCAGCTCTGTAGCATGTGGGATAAATTTCTGTAGTGGGAGTTCTAGCACAGTTGGAGCAGAATGTGTCATGTTCCCAGACCAGGAATATCTTCTGCCTGAGTTAAGCACCTTTTGCAATGAGTTGGGAGATAACAGTCAACTCACAGGACTCAATCCTTTCCTAATCTACAGAGTTAAGACAAAAGAATTCTTATCAGAGGGTTTCAGTGGTTTTTTGCTTATTATGTAGATATCTTTAAAAAGGAGGCCTCTCTCTTGACAAGAAGGTCCACTAAGATCTGCTGACCATGCATTAAAAAAAAAAAGAAAGAAAAAAACCAATTGGTCAGAAACATGTGTTTGCCTTTTAAATAAAGCTGAGTATACCTCAGAAATTCTCATGTGGCTTTCAGTCAAAGGATGAGGGGAGTTTCTTGGAGAAATCCATCCTCCCCCACTGGGGCAGGGCCAAAACCTGTTGTGTTTCAGTAGGAATATACTAGTTGCTATGGCTACAGATCAGCAATTCCAGTCATATCTGTCTAAAGAATTTCCTTACACCTTACAGTGCATGGGGGTGGATCAAATGCCTGTTACATACAATACATCAATTAAAGGAGGCTTCTGGCACATTTACATCATGGAATAAGTGGCTGCTTTTTCAGGTTATCAGAAACTTGCTTTGGCATTCCTGAGTGACAGGAATTATAGTTTTGGTCTCACACCATTAGGCCACCTGGAGACACAAACACTGAATGTTAGGTAGTATATAGGAGAGATGGTGAGGCCCACCTTCCACTCGGGGGTGCTGAAATAAGAATTACAAGTATCTAATGGGCTGAGATTCCAGTTTCAGTTGTGCCTTCAGAGGTATTTAGATGTTTCCTGCTAGTAAAGCAATTTGGTATGTATATATTTAATTAATTATTATAATAAACATTTTAGATATTTAGGGGTTTTATTATTTTATTTGAAAGTATCGTTTTCTCAACAATGCCGAAGTAAAAAAGAAAGTTATTGAAGGGCTTATGTAATGTGGTCTTTTGAACATTAGGAAAGAATTTTTCACTGAAAGAGTGATAGGGCATTGGAACAGGATGCCCAGGGAGGTGGTGGAGTCACCATCCGTTTAAGGGCCGTTTAGATACAGTGCTTAGGGACATGGTGTAGGGGATGACTTTGTAGAGTAGGGTAGATGGTTGGATTTGATGATCCCAAGGGTCTCTTCCAATCTAGGCAATTCTATGATTCTATGATTTTATGATACCTTCTGAGTCAGACTGGTTTCGGCTGTGTTTGTGTGTGGATTGTGTCAAATAAAAAAAGGGGGGGGTTGATGAGAAACTCCGTGCAAGCTCCAGCAAATACTGTTATTTAAGAAATCAGTTCACCCTTCCTTGGAAAAACTCTCCAGAGCTGGGGCAAGAGGTTTATTTTGGGAAGCACTTGCTACATTGAGTAGTTTTCTGCAAAAAGTCAGAGATATCTCACTGGAGATATCTCTAACAATGTTCCATTTTAGCATCTCAGCACTGACTGTTCATTCTTATTTTGCTGGCAGTGAACATACTGTACAGATGGTAGTCTTTGCCATCAACACAACAGACTTGGCTTGGAGTAAACAGGTCTCACAGTGAATCAAAGATGAAAGAAGTGGTGAGCTGCAGAATTTTTCCTAGTTTGGACTTGGAGAAATTGAATTTAAAAGGCCCAGCAGAGAAGATTTTCATCAAATAAATGGACTTTTTTTTTTCCCCTGTGGCATGCTGGCAAAGGGAAATTAATTGTTTTTCTCAGATAAGAACATTTTCTGGATGTAAGGTGTAAGGTGACTGCAGTCAGAAATGTTTTTTGGCTGTGTGTCAGACCTTCTGGGTTAACTTTTGTTATGACTCTCAAAGCAAATCAGGTTCCAAGCCCCAGAAACAGTTGCATACTCATTCTCCTTGGCTTTCTGATTGTGCACCATAGTGGAGTTATCTGGCACTGAGGCACCAGGTTATTCAGGTGTTTGTTTTCTCCAGACAACAGGGACAAAATCATAGCTGCCAAACTCCATAAAATGTCTTGAACACTGGGCCTCCAGGAAGGCACTGGAAACAAGGAGCACGAAAGAACACCTCTGAAGTTTCCATAGATCTGGATCTGTCTTAAGCACACAATATAATTTGGATCCTTTAAAGATGCCAAATTTTCTGGAGTGTCATTTGGAGCATCATTTGGAACAGTCCCCTCTTACCATTGTTGCTGGGTGTATGGAGAGTGAATGGGACGAGTTGTTGTGGAGCTGATGGAGATAGGACTCTATCCTGAGATGTGGAGAGCAGCTCTGCAATGCCAACTATTCCCTTTTTATAAAGTATCTCAAGACACACTGGCCTTGGACCTTACTGTTGCCTGAGGTACTTGCATTTTACCTCAGCTTCTTCCAACACATTGGGAATGTATCCAAGTTCATGGATCAAGATTTTAATACATGGATTTTTCCCCTGAATGTACATTATGGCTTCTAGCTTAAGTCTATGACGATGACAGTATGTAAAAGATGTAAGAAATGCCTTAGTATGGTAAAGTAAAAAAAAAAAAACCAACCTTAATGGTAAGGACGGATTCTGGATCTGAGCCACTGGAACTAGGAGGAAAAGCCAAACTTGGGCTGCACAGCAGATGAGAGAGGGGAGCAGGAGCAAGACCCCTTGTAACCTTCAAAATGTAAATCTTAAAAACTGGTTTTACTGGCCCAGGATCTCTCCTTTTATACTGGTCCCTCTGGCATTGAGCACTGGGTCCTTGCAGCGCACACACTCAGGATGGAAAGTAGGATTAGACAGAGAGGTAGTTAAGAGCAGGCAGGACAGACTATGGTGCTCAGGTGCAGGTATCAGCTGGACAAGCATACTGACAGGCCACAGTTTACAAGTGACTGGGTCTTTCATAGCCTTGTCTGTCTGCCCCACCTCTTTGTTCCTTCCTGCTCCCTTTTCCCCTGCAAATTGCCTCCTTGGCTGGCACAGTCCCACTTATCTTCCCCAACAATCCTGGACCCTTAGATTTACATGTTTATCCATTGCAACATTCTGTTGTTGCTCATCAGCTGGTGTGACTGACAAGGTTTGTTTCTCATCTTTGTCTCAATTAAGTTTGTCTTGAAGGTTTGTGTGTCTCTGTATGTTTCACTTTTGTTTCTCCCTTTTCCTTATAATGGTTCCTCAGAACCATTTGACAAGGCTCGCAGACTATTTCACAGAAGTAATTATTCCCACTTTCTACATACCTTTGTCAATTTGTGACATACCAGGTTTGAATCTCGTTACTGTCTCTCTCATCATTTGCTGGTCAAATTTGTGGCTCTGGATGTTCTTGTTTATGGCTTTCCCCTTTTCTTGTTAACATGCTTTGCACTGAAAAGGTCCTTGATCAGGTATCCTTAAAGAAGCAGACGCTTTCTCCCTTGTATACTTTTGTAAAGCAAAATACTGCCCTGAATATATCCAGGAATTTGGCAACAAAAATGATACGGTGTTACATTAAAGTGTAAAGGAAAACCCCCTTGCATTCCAGCTTATCCTCAGATATCAGAGGGTCTGGGGGAGGCAGGGCTTATATTGTGAGTGATGCTCAATTTGGCACTATAGGTCTGGTTGTATTCAATGTATTGAACTATCATCATTACGGATGCACAATGGTGCAACGCACTTTTGGTCTCATTGTGCTCAATGAACTAGCACAGCCAGATTTAATGTGACATTGGTCACGTTCAATGAGAACTCTCACAACCAGATTAATGAATAGTGCAGTTTATTAAGGCAACAGAATTGCAGATTCTTTTGAATTGCTGGTGAGAGTACGCTGTCTGCGAAGCATATGCAAGTAATGTAACCACATAAAAATTGAGTAATATAGTAGCATGAAAGAGTTCTAGCAATATGGTAGCATAAAACAACTCTGAATAGAGATTTCCAAGTTTCCTGGGAAGCTTTCGGTACAGCTGAGTGTCTGCATCTTACCTAATAGATGTCTCTATGGGGGTGGGGGTGGGGGGGGCGGGAAGAGGAACGGAACCCATCAACTGGTCCCAGAACTCAACGATGGTTCATGGTGTCTTCCTGACTTGTCTTCAATGGTATCTCCCCTAACATCCCTATACCTAGACTCGTAATCCACTTTTATACTATCTTTTACCATTCAGGTGGAATTTGAGTGACTCCAGCCATACACAGCTTTGTTACGATTGGTGTAAAATTCCCTCACTTTGCATTTAAAGGTATAGACCAGCAAAACTTCAGAGGGCAGACTGAGTGTGAGGGGTGGTTGCATATTGGAGGCCTTTAGGATAGAGATGTGTTTTGGTATTATAATGACATAATAATGAGCAAAGTTCAGCCTAAGGGCATAATTTTTACAAAAATAAGAAAGTGTTGACTCAGGGTAAAAGCTATGCGGCTTATCAGTCCACAGTAGCATGAGTTCCCATTCCCTGCACAGAGTTTGGCATCTTCACTCCATCCCACTCTCTGTGCTGTTTTTTTCCCACCTTAGAATCTGCTGACTCTAAAATTGCAGGTTATGCAGCCTACAGTACTATGGTGGAATGCATTCCTTGCTGCACTCCGCCCTGGAATTTTCTTCAATGCTTTTATAGAAATGTGAATATAGCTTTATTATAGAATTATCCCACAAAAGGGTAGGAGAATATGGGTGGTCAACACCTAAGATTCCTATATTTAGAGTTCACAGGTCTCTCCAGAGCAATATTTTATTTAACTATTTTCAATATGCTATCACATTAACACAGAAAAGACAACATAGCAGAGAGTGAGAGAGAGAGAGATGAGGAAAATATCCTTTTACTGTGCTGCACTACATGAAAAGACCACAGTGGTTTAATCCAAGGTGCCTGGAGCTGAGCTGTGTTTTAGCAGGTTTCATCCAGAGTTGCATACATGTGAACTTTCTTACAGTCTTTAACGTTGCTTCTGATGCAATTTTTGCCACAGTGCACTAGAGCTGTGCTAAACCCTCACAGGTAGAAGCATACACGTTGTTCCTCATTGGTGTTTGTCCACTTATTCCTCCGCTAAAGACATATTCCCATCACAAACAAATAGTCTTTACTTTATTTAACTACTTTAATATTATGCTGTACTTGGCTAGATTTTTGGCAGAGTGAGACCACACTTCCCGATGATGCTTATGTTGAGGCTTTTTTAAATGCAATGCTCCAAAAATATAAAATGACTGAATTTACTTTGTGTATCTTTTCCAGTATCAGAGACTCTTGTCCCTGTTGAAACTCAGGGAAGGTACCAGGACAAACTAAGCTGAACATTGATGAAGCAGGAAGCCAAACATTCATCAGGAACAGCTACTCTGATATGCTACTTGACTTTTCCAGGCCTATGAAATGAACTAAGAACTGTTGAAAAATGGAGCCTCCAGAAGTGTTGTGCACAGTACTCCTTCAATTTTAGCATGGAATTTGTTGTACCTCTCCAAATACACAGCAGCAAACCATGTGGTCCTGCCTTTTCAGCTAATACTGCTGAAAGAGTTTTTTCCTCTTAACTAATGTTGATTCAATCCTGGCAATTTGTGTGTGCTGTATTTTTACACACAAGTGTAAAATTGTACACAATTAAGTGCTGTATCAATTTAGAGGAAAGACTACTTCTGCTCCTTTAGAGTCTAGAGATGTGCACAGATAGTGAATAGGTGTATGTGCACAGAAGAGAGAAAGAGTGAGACAGCAGGAGTAAAAATGCATTGATTAGAAGTAACTGGACACACAAGAGGTGTGGTCAGGCAATCTGAGAGATATGTTCAATATCTTAATGTTGTGTTGTGCAAGTGGTAGAATGAGATCCTGAAATGCAGGGCTAAAGTGCTGTGGGAGCCTTGTTCCAGAAACACATCCCTAACTTCTTTTCAGGTACAGGTGTATATTAAATGCCCCACTCCCAAGGTGGGTAAAGCAGCATTGGGAAACTAAATGGTCAAACAGTGGCCTTATCTTTTGCCCACAAGGCTGAATAGTACTGCACCTGCTTCATGGATAAAGAAACTGACCATGTCAGTTAACTCCCTCAACAACGCATGTCATTTGCCAGTCAGTCTAGGAACATCAGGAAACAGCAGCTTCATAAAGGCAGAATAATATTTCCTGCTCATGATAAGTTTACCAGAACTATGTAGGTAAAACAGCATGTGCAGAGCGGTGGTAGAGTACAGCTCTCAATGATGCTGGAGTGCTCCAGGTGAGCACACTGACTACCATGCATGTACTTTGCTGAAAGTCTGACACAGGGTTACAAATTTCCACACAAAATGGCTTGCTTCCCAGATGTCCTTGCACACAATAAGGTGTGTGGAAATGGATGAATGTGCAGTTGGAGGAAAAAAGATTCTAGCTACACCACTATTTATAGGATTTTCTTTACCACTCTTCAGGATCTGAATTTCAGGACCAAATTGAGAACATGACTTTGAAACATGGCTTGGGATGTTTCTACCTTTTTACAGTGGTCTCCACTTTCAACTTCCTGCCTAGGTTTACCTTATTGCCCTCTTAGTATTCTCCAGAGAGATACAGAAACAGGTGAACTTGGATTTACAATACAACTGATTGTTCTACAAGAGAACTAACTGGTTCTACAAGGGAAAAATACCAATGGGTCTGGCTGATCAAGGAGGATGATGGGACAGAAGCATGAAAATGCTCTGTTTGCAATGGAGTTTGACTGCACAAACAGAGGCCTTCAATTAAAAATGCGACATTTTTAAGTAAGAGTAAGCATGGTAACTGCAGGGCTCTAACAAATATAAGGTCACAGTTCTCTCTCCCCTCATTCTAGTGGAGGTGTTCTCCCAAATCCCCATCTAGCTCCTGCTTGGCAGAACCAGGTTGTGTCATAGGCAGCCAAAGAAGATGATTAAATTCCTCAGTAATGGGCCAGGCAGCATTAAGGGAAGTATTATTCCTAATATTTAATCTACATTTGCCCTCCTCCAGTTTGAAGCCATTACATCTTGTTCTATCATTGCATTGTAAAAAGTTCCTTTCCAACTTTCTTATAGGCACTCTACTGGAAGGCTGCTATAAGGTATCACCAGAGCCTTCTTCAGGATGAACAGCCCTGGTCCCAGTAGCAAGCCGTGAGCAATGCCAGTTGTCACTATTCACCACTTGGACATTGGGCCATTGACCACAACTCTTTGAATGTGAGCGTTCAGCCAATTCCTTACCCACTGAGTGGTCCATCTAATCGTGTCTCTCCAATTTAGAGACACGTATGTTGTATGAGACAGTGTCAAATGCTTTGCACAAGTCCAGGTAGACAATGTTAATTGTTCTTCTGTTATCCAGCAATTCTGTAAGCCTATATGCATGGGAGCACCCAGCCAAACTGTTTCCAGATCACAACAGGTGAGATGCAGGGAGCTGTCATCCAACTCAGCTTCATCTCTGCCTTGCCTCTTCTATGCAGAGATAACCTGGGGGGAGCTGCAAAACAGCTCAGCCCAGGGTGGTCTTGAGATTGCATCACAATAAGAACCGAATGGAGCCTTAACTCCCTTAACAAACAAAATGCCCTAAATCCCATCCCACCACTATTCCCATGACATTGAGTGCTAGACAACACAAATTGGCAGTAGAGACTTAGCTATCATACCACCAGAGGTAAATATCCCAGATAGTGTAATCCACTCAGGCATAATCCTGCACTCCCACAGAACTGCAAGATCTGGGGACAAAAATGGGGAATCTTCCAATGATAATGCCTTCCTTGCCTCAGTCTTTACTGCTCGGGCCAACCCCCAGGAGCCATGGACTCTGGATGAATCAGAGATAGTCTGGACTAAGAAATATCTTCCCTCTAACTCACAAGTTAGATAGAGATCAGTTAAGAAGGCTGGACATCCATAAGTCTGTGGGTCTGGTTGGGATACACCCAAGACTGCTGAGGGAGCTGGCAGAAGTCATTGCAGGGCCACTCTCCATCACCTTCAAGAGGACCTGGAGAACAGACAGGGTGCCCGAGGACTGGAGGAAGGCCAAGTCATCCCAGTCTTCAAAAAGGGCAAGAAGCAGGACTCGGGAAATTACAGACTGGTCAGCCTCACTTCCATCCCTGGAAAAGTAATGGAACAGCTCATCCTGAGTATCATCTCAGAGCACGTGGAGGAAAAGAAAGCTATCAGGAGCAGTCAACATGGATTTACCAAGGGGAAGTCATGTCAGACTAACCAGATAGCTTTCCATGATGTCATGACTGGTTGGATAGATGAGAAGAGGGCAGTGGATGTTGGAGGACAGTGTCTGTCTTGACTTCAGCAAGGCTTTTGACAGTGTCTCCCACAGCATCCTCATAGGTAAGCTTAGGAAGTGTGGGTTAGATGAATGGACAGTTAAGTGGATTGAAAACTGGCTAAAAGATAGGACCCAGAGGGTTGTGACTAGGGACACAGAATCCAGCTGGAAGTCTGTAACAAGTGGTGTTTCCCAGGGGTCAGTACTGGGTCCACTCCTCTTCAATATATTCATCAATGACCTGGACGAAAGGATGGAATGTACCCTCAGAAAGTTTGCTGATGACAAAAAACTGTGAGGGGTGGCTGACACCCCAGAAGGCTGTGCCACCATCCAGCAAGACCAGCAAGGACAGGCTGGAGAGATGGACCAAGAGAAACCTAATGAAATTTAACAAAGGCAAGTGCAGAAATAACCCCAAGCACCAGTACAGGTTGGGGACTGACCTGCTGGAGAGCAGCTGTGAGAAGAAAGACCTGGGAGTTCTTGGGGTCAACAGGATGATCATGAGCCAGCAATGTGCCCTTGTGGCCAAGAAGGCCAATGGCATCCTTGGGCGCATCAAGAAGAGCGTGGCCAGCAGGTCAAGGGAGGTCATCCTGCCCCTCTACACTCTGTCCCCCCATCCAGGTCATTGATTAATATGTTGAACAAGACCAGACCCAGTACTGACCCCTGGGGAACACCACTTGTTACAGACTTCCAGCTGTACTCTGCACCGCTAATCACAAATTTCTGAGTTCTTCGATTCATCCAGTTTTCAATCCACCTCACTGTCCTCTCATCTAACCCACACTTCCTAAGCTCACCTATGAGGATATTATGGGAGGTTGTATCAAAAGCCTTATTGAAGTCAAGGTAGTTAACATCCCCTCTCTCTCCTCAACCCATTATGCTAGTCATCCTGTTGGAGAAGGCTATCAGATTGGTCAAGCAGAATTTCCCCTTGGTGAATCCATGCTGACCACTCCTGATGACTTTTTTTTCTTCTTCATTCTTAGAGATGACATCCAGGATGAGCTGTTCCATCACTTTTACAGGGATGGGGGATGACCAGCCTGTAGTGTCCTGGGTCCTCCTTCTTGCCTTTTTTGAAGATTGGCATAACATTAACTTTCCTCCAGTCCTCAGGCACTTCTCCTGTTCTCCATGAATTTTCAAAGATGATGGAAAGTGGCTTTGCAATAACATCAGCCAGTTCCCTCAGGACTCGTAATTGCATCCCATCAGGGCCCATGGATTTGCGGGTGTCAAGTTTGCTTAGATGATCACTGACCTGATCCTCCATGATGGATGGAGAGTCTTCCTTATTCCAGGCTCTTTCTCCCATCTTAAGGGTTTGGATTTACTGAGTGTAATGAATAACTGGAAAAGATTGGTTGCTGATCAAAT